>BMAO01025261.1:0-21753 GCA_019973975.1 Trichonephila clavata
TTAAATTAAAGTCACGTTTTTGTTTTATGAGACCCACTATCATAGGTATTTTTATTTATTGTAAACAGCTTATTCTGACGGTTTATGTTGCTATTTGATCTGGTGAACGTGTTAAGATTTGTCAATAATAATATTCATGGAATTGGAAAATGCCCGTAGTCATCACATTCTCTATGAAATGAAGCATTCGTTAATTTAAAGGTGTCATTTTTATGAAAAATTTGAAAAAAGAATATTCGAATACTTAAATTTTTTTTCTACGAGAATATTTATACCAAGAAATGCAAGAATGTGTGTGAATTATGCATCATTAATACTAATTTAAAAGCAAAAAAAGTAAGGTCTCTCTCTACATATATTGTGTATACAATTTGAAGGAAGAATCTACATTTTGCCTACATTATTTTCTGAAGCATGAAATTCTAATGAATTTAAAAGGCTTAATTTAAGTGTTGGTTTAATTAAGTAATTTTATTTTATCGAAAAACATTCTATTTGATTTATAATTGTTATATTAAAAACAATACAAATTTCTAACCATTTGTTAAGTGGAATAATTATATAAAATAAAATTATTGGTAAGTTTAATGAAATTCATATGAAATTTAAAGATTTTTAATACAATTTGGTATGTTCAAATTAATCAATTTATTTTTCATTCAAAGAAATCTATTTTTAATAAAGTTTAGTTTTTTTTAATGCTTATAAAATCAGTCGTTTCCATTTCTACTTTCTTTTATACATTAAAAGACTGCAGTTCGTGATAGATTTCCGCAGTACAGACCTATTTATAAGAATCTACATTCTAAGGGAAAATTCTACATAGTATTTAGTTTTCACGTCTATTTTTACTTCGTATAAGGTATTTCTATAGCTTTTATCTTTTTTAATGGGTCGCAGTTTAAAAGATTAGTCATGGGTTCGAATCCTGATTTTACCAAGAATTCCCTTTGTGAAATTCTGCAAGTGCGACTTAATATAAGAAACGGGATCTCAAATTTCTCGAATGATGTTGTGTGGTAGTTAATAAAATACAAATTAAACATCCTAGCTGAGATGTGATTGCATATAAATTTGAAGTCTGCAGCCAAAAGAACCCATGTTCTTAAATTTCAATGTTAAATTAATTTATAAAATTAGTTGTCCATTTTTGTTGTTTTTTAATTAATAACACTATTTGATTACTATTATTTAAAATTTAATTTTTAGGTTTAAGAAATGTTGAATAATTTTTAGCGATACAATGAATATGGGACAACTTTCTTCCAAAAGTCATTCAATAGCTAATCCATCTAACATGTATATTTTTCATCTTTCGTGCGAACGCTTCAATTAAATTCAAATTCAATTACTGAAAAGCTTTAACTTTATTTAAGCACATTTGCTACTTCAAATGTTTTAATATCAGAGCATATTTTAATATTAAACTTTGTCAAACTATATAAAAATAATGCAAACATTTTATATTCCTAATTTTTCAATACTTTGATTTTATAGCATTATAAAATTTTTGAAAAATATGTAAGTGATTAGGTAATTAGCTTTTATGTGTGTTTTTTAATTGGCTAAATTGTGCAAATTATATGCACTGATCATTACTTGAACTTTATTTTAGATTAGTGTTTTCAAAAATTGACTTTTTTTTTACCTTTCAAAATTATTTTATTTTCTCATAAGGATAAGAGTATTAGAAATTTAAATAAGTAAATTTGAATTTTTTTTTTTTTTTTTTTTTTGCTGTTTGTGAAATTTAAAATGTTGTGGCTTTTTCTAAGTAACACATAGTTTATAAAAAAAGGAATACAAGCTTCGTAAATTTTTTTTAGTTGGTATGAAAATTAAAGCATTTCGTTTCAATTGTAATAAATATAGATTTCATTTGTTGTTAACAGAGGACTTTTTTTTAACAAGTGAAACAAATTCAGTTGATCAGTTCAAATACTAGCCGTTATACCCCCGCGGCTAGTATTTTTATATAATTAATCACTGAACAAAACTCATAATATTTCATATTTCGTACTTGTTGAAGATATTTAATTAAAACTTTAGATCGCTTACAATAAAATGACTGGTAAAAAAAAAAAAGTTTTCTAAACTGATGATTTTCAGACAAGAAGTGAACTATAGTAGCGAAGCAACAAAAATAAAAGAAAAAGAAATTCTCAGTATAACTTGAAGGATAGTTTTCAAGTATTTGAACCACTCCCCAATTCTTAACAAAAGGGGAGACACTCCCCTTTTTTTCAATCTTTTGGACCATGCCGCAAAAACAGTACTAGATTTGTTGACCTCAAAACGGTATCTTTCTAAACATGAAAGATCAGAAGAATTATTATGTTCAGTTTTGTACAAAAAAAATAAAAGGGATGTTCATATTTGCAAATATTTCTAATCGCAATATTTTTGTTCGTTCCCAATTATGAACGGAAAATTAAAAGCTCACACACACACATTTTCATTGAAAAGAATTTTTGCATCTTATATGTTGTTTAGGGGGAAAAATCATTTAATTATTTTACACACATGTATATAGAAGTGTTTTACTAAATGAAGCAAGAGCTTTAATAAATTTCCCTTAACTGGATACAATAAAAAAAAAGATCATGTAGGATTTTAAGGAATAAAGAAATTTGAAAAAGGCACTAGCAAACCTCTAAAATCCTTTGTTCTAAATTGCCTTAGTTTGTTCTATAAATAAATGTTAAAATTTTGATATGTTAATTCAAGATAAATATATTTATATCGATGATTGATCAATTTCCTGTTAAGTCAAGTAATACAAATAAAATATCCATTTTATCCCTCTTTCAGGAATCCTGTCTAAGAGTCATGATGTTTCAGTAGTTAAGAAATCTAAATTAATTATACGTGAATAATTCAGGATTTATTTTCCACACATTTATCTGGAGCAGAAATGAATTTTCTTGAACTATATTCACTAACTTACGCACTATCAACAATTTTTTGTAAATCTTTATTTTTTCGAAAAACTATTAATAAAAAAAAAGAGAAAAGCAATGAGAAATATGAAACAAAATACCATACTGCAAGTATATATTCACTTCCAAATTATATCTCTTAACTATTATATCGAAAAAACTTTGTATGAGTTAATCTTTGTGTATAATAAATTAGCTGTGAATAAATTTAATGGAGGAAAATTCAAAGTATTGATTTTGTAAGAAACAAAAATTTTAACTAAAGTTGTTTATTTCTAAAAATATGAGAGATTATCTCCTTTAATAATTAAGATAATGATAAAGATAAAACAAATAATACATTTAGAATAGTAAGAGATATAAAATTTCTAGATTAGATCCAGTCTTACTATATGTTGACTAGAAATTCTTACTGATTATACTAAAATATGAGCTGGCAACCCCCTTTCCTAACTGCCACACCACATCATCGGGAAGACATTGAGCCTCTACGGATTCAATGTACATCGGCCTGCTCTGCATGGTGGGTCCCTTGTGGCACCAGGACTCGAACCCGAGACATTCCAGCCTCGAGTTCGTGACCATAACTACAAGGTTACCGCAATCACTATAAGGAATTAACCAAAAGTATTTAAATTTTTAAAAATCAAAATTTAAAACATACGTAAAAAACTCAGACGATGTAGAATTTCCAAACATTTAATTAAACATAGTATTTTGTATGTAGAAGCATAAAATAAACAGTAAAATAAATAAATAAAACTGAAGCATTAAAAAAACTTTATACAAAGTTTGTTAATATATTTTTGTAATAATTATGTTTCGCATAAAAAAAGTGTTTGATGACTTAATAAACGAGTTTTAAATATTTTTTTATCAAGATACTCGAATGGATAATTTCATCAAGAAACTCTGCAAAATAAAACATAGGATTTAGCAAAAAAAAAAAAAGGTCAAATTTAAAGATGAACACAAAGAATTTTTTTTTCTTTGAATACGCAAAGAAATTTAGGAGTCTTCAAATAATATAAATTTGATTATTATAAGTTTAGAAAGAAAATGTCCTCTTATAAATTTAAAGTATCACTTCTAAATTTCTTTAAATAATTAAACATTATGTCCTCGTAGAATTTAGATATTTAATGCACAGAGCCAATTCTTGAATTACATTTACACGATTAATTGCTTTCAAGTGCTAAAAAATAGTTCAGCTGATCGAATCAATTAGACGGTAAAGAATGCAATGATTGTTAATTAAACGAATACGAAAAAATTAAAAGTTAATTTATTGTTTTCGTGGCATATAAAAAATATTCAACAAAAAAATTTCTGTTTTTTGTGACCTGTGAATTTTTTTTCGCAAAAGATATGTTTCTATATAGTTGACTGAATAATATTAAACATTTGAATTTGTGTGTAATAATCTACAAGATAATGTTTTATATTAATGATTTCTGTACAACATACTCTATATTTTACAGAATTTTAATGTTGAAGGTAAAAGTTACACAGTATTATGTCAAAAAAAAAAAAAAAAAACAGAATTTTATATGAGAAATAAAAAATCCAGTTAATTTTTATTTTCTTACAAATGATTAATAGTTAAGTATATTAATTTCATAAATTTTTCTCATTTTTGCATCCTATCTACAAAATTCAATGATACTTTAGTACGTAGATGTTACATATGACACAATCGAATATGGTATGCTATAAATCATACCATGTATGATAATCTAAAATAAAAAGTTTACCAATAAGTTCAGTGCTTCTCAAATTTTAAATATTGACGACCCAATTTTCAATCATAATTTTCATCGCCCCCCCCATACAATAACATTGTATTGAAAGCAATAATAATGTACTTTGACGCTGAAATTACAATACGACTATAATTATAAATAACACAAATTATCAAGATATATTAAATTTTGTATATAGCAAGCTCAAGGAAGTCGGTAGTAATTATTAAACTTGTTCTTAATTTAATATAGATAAATTTATTATTAAATGTATTGTACTGTACAATTTATAAGTATATTATAACAGTGTACATGGATATTTGATTAATTTTTATATCAGAATTTTTTTTCCTTTGCTTTCTTTCAATAAATTAATATATAGATACATTCTTAATTAATCTTTTATTTCCGACATGCTCGCACCCTCCTTGTAGGGTTATCCCACCCCACTGGAGAGGCGCGCCCCACAGTTTGAAAAGCACTGAATTAATTTATATTTTTTGATACTTTTTTTTACTGATTTTGTTTTAAGTTCTGAAATTAAGAAAATGCTATTAATCATATTTTTATTGGCTATGATCTTTAAACAAATCAAAAAATTAATGCTATCATTTTTTAAAAATTGACTATGACCTCTGAAAAAATCTAAGTCGTGTTGATTAAAACATTCATTCTTGTTTTGCAAGGAGAAAAGTGTTTAACCAGAACATATTCTTTTTTTCAACATTCATTTTAAAATTTTGCAATTGGCATAATATATTCAACCTTCAGACATAATATGATATTTTTAAAATCATTTTCCAAGTTTTTGAGATTACATGTTTTTAAATGTTTATCAACTTTTATTAGAAAACAGTGGATTAAGAGCACATAAATTTTGTTATTTCATCATTGTCTCAATTCTATTTTAATTTTTACGTGGATATTTAAACTATGTCAATTATAACTTTTGCTATAATTGTAGTTTCATATGGTTTAAATATTGAAATATAAATTGTACAAAATGGAAATCACTCATTTTCAATGAAAAGAATTTTTACATCTTATGTCCTGTTTAGAAAAAAAAAATCATTTAATTATTTTACACATATGTATGTAAAGTTGTAAAAGTAATTAAAAGGAATAATATCAAGGAGGACTCAAAAAGACATTAGTTAATTCTAGAGTTTTTATTTTGATTAGTTTCATAAAAAAATACTAAATTTTGAAATCTTAATTTAAGATTAATATGTTTGTATCCCTAATGAACTCTTGATTGATGAATTTCCTGTTCATTCAAAGTGGTGCAGCAAAGATATCAATTTACAGTCACCCCTTTCCAGCAATCCTAGAAACCGTGATGTTTTGGTAGTTGAAAATTCTAGCTTTATTATACGTGGATAATCCGAGATTTATTTTCAACACATTTATTATCTTGAGTGAATAAATATTAGCATTACGCTATTCAGCTACTCGAGGGTTTTTGGACCTCGTAATTTTGAACCACGGTCAAGTGACGAGGACAACACCTGAGCTGGCAACCCCTCTCCTAACTTCTACACCACACCAACGAGAGAACGTTTAAGCATCGATAGATTTTTTATGCATTGCCCCCTTACAATGCGGGTCTTCAGTGGTATTGGGCTCGAACTCATGACACACCGACCACGAGTCCGTTAACTTGACCACTAGGTTACCGCGGCCACTTTTATTATCAGGAGCAGAAATGAATTTTCTTATACTATTCAGGAACTCATGCAATATCAACAGCTTTTTGTAAATCGCTATTTTTTCGAAAATCTGTAGTTAAAAAAAAGAGAAATATAATGAAAATTATGAAATGTGTAAGATATTGTACTGTATATAAGTATATATTCCCTTCCAAACTGTAATAAAACCCTTATAACTATTATATCTAAAAAAACCCAATATAAAATAATGTATGATTTAAAAAAATAAATCATCTCTGAATATATATAAAGGAAGAAAATTTTTTCAGAAAAGCATTCGATTATTTCGAAAAATCTGAGTGATTATCTCTTTAAAAATTAAGGTAATGATGAGATAAAACAAATAATAGATATTTAGGATAGTAAGATATTTGAGATTTTTGGATTAGTTTGACTAGACAATCTGCACTGATTGTACTAAAATGTGTGTTTTTTCATAATTATAAATAATTATTTTCCTTTGTTCTAGCAAAAAATTAAAACTATGTTTCATTTGATACTTATGTCTCGTATTTATAAAAATAATGAAATTTATAGCTTCGAATTTAAATAATAACTCTTTGCTTTGAAAAGAAAAAACTTGAAAATTAACTTAGTTGTCATGTACATAAAGTTTTTTTTTAATCTCATTATAAGATAAAAAAGTTTAAAATGTGAATTCGAGAAATCGTTTAACCTACCCTTTAAATTATACTGGTAATATTTTCAGAAAACATCAACACTGAAATGAAAGCCGGAATGTCAGGAATACAATGTATTACTACGCCGAGTTTTGTCTGAGGAGAATCGTATCGCATATGGTTACTACAAACCGGTTCCTCTCAAGGATACGCCTTGGCGATCGATCTTCGGCTAGAAAAGAGAATTTGGCGGTAGAAAATCCAGCCCACGTTAATGAAGATTTCCCATAAATATGTGTATACATATGACAGAATCACAACATTAAGTGGAAATTAATTTTTTATTAATTATCATTAAAGTATTGCATTGCTATCCAAAACAAATGTTTCAAATTTCAGTTTAACTGAATGTTTTATTGGACACAAGTCGCCAAAATGGTCGCTATGTCGCCAAAAATGATGCCAACATAGATGTGTTTTTTTTTCTTAGAATAATTGTTTTATTAATTGTAATTAAATTACTGTATTGTCAACCAAAATAATCATGTACATAAAATTTCAGCTCAATCGAGCGCTTCAAAATGTATTTTACTAACGATTGAAAATTTGAACAACAAATAAATATTGAGAAAGTGTGAACTAATGGACAAGTTCTACTTTGTAAACAACAACATTGAGTAATACCCTCCGGAACTTCCGGTTTAATGTTGATGTATGGGAAAACATCGAAATTCAACTGAGTTTTTCAAAGTTCTAATGCAAGTTTTTGAAATTTTTTTTGAACTATATAGATAGTAGATGATCTGCAGATTTCCCACTCGGAATTTAATATTATTTCTTTCAGTATCTTTTCTAAAATACCTTTTTTAATTTTTTATCTCACTAGAGCAAGGTTGCCACAATTGCTTGCTTATCGCGTTTTTTGGCGATGTTTGGAATATGTAAATAGTGTAAGTGTATTAAGTAATTAGTGTTATTTTGCGTATTGGATTTTGTTTTATCGTTTATATAATTTACGTTATCATATCATAAGATTTATTATAATAATTGTATTTGTCTATTTGAATCGTTTGTTTCTTTCTTGGTTACGAAAACAAACAGTAATTAAATACTTCGGAATTTTTTTTAATTATTTGTTTTTGTATAAATGTTATATTCATTAAGATATTGCATGTACTTGCCGCCATTTTTTTTCTACATATTAATTTTTTATAGTTATTGGATTAAATTTCTTCCATATTCATTTGAAGAAGAGTAATTATAAATATGTGTAAAATACTTTTTATTATTTATAATTGTTACTTTTTGACTAATTTAAGATTAATTAGTTATTTAATTTCTGATATGTATGTACGTATTCCATTTGTAACATCTACTGACAAAGTTTTCCATTGTCAATTTATTGAATTTGATGAAAATTACTGGAATTTGAAAAATCACTTCTTGTTCGCTTTTTACAAACATATTTTTTGCCAGAAATTTTAGATTAATTTCTGTGTTTTGTATATTTGGAAATTATTAGAAAATAACAAATCATGTTATTTTATCTATTTTCATATAAAATAACTTTTTCTTGAAAATATATTGTAATATTATTAGGATATCCAGGTTTTTAGCATTGTTTATTATTTTATTTTACATTGTATGGAAATATTTGTTTGGCTTACATATGTTATATTTTTAAAAATATTTATTACTTAGCATGTGTTTGAAAATGCTACTATCTTTGAACAATGTTTCAACTTCATATATTGTATGGATTATGTATTTTAATAAATTTTTTATGTTATATGCAATTCATTGTGCTGTAAAAATAAAAAATTCATTTTCATTAAAGAATAAATCTTTTATCATTAATCAAAAACTTTCATGTTAACTAACTCTAATATTATGTAATTTTTTAAGGATTTTTCTACAAATATAAATTGTACTTTAAAACAGTCTATAGTATTCATATATATCATACTACTTTTAAAATTTATATGCAATTCAATAAGTAAAAAATATATTAAAGACAAAGGATAATTAAATTGAATTTCTAAAGACTGTTACACCTTTTCTCTTATGTGATATTTTCACTTAATATTGTGTAATAATTACTATAAATTATAAATCAAATTTTTTTAAAAACAAATTTCCTTAATTTGCATATTTTTCAATGGTTTTGAATCATTACTACATTATAGAATTAATATTGTTGCCTTTACTTTTAATATGTTGGAATCATGTCACAAAACAAGGAAAACTTGTATAATAATGTATGTTTATTGAAATGAAAAATTTAATTTAAATTCAAAGTTGCCTACAAGAATATTAAATTAAGAACTTATGGTAGCATTATTATCAATCATTTATAGACATTTTCAAATAAAATTATTTACATTAATCAGTATTCAAAAATATGAGAAATTTGATATTTACAACAACAGCAAATTTTAACTTTCAGCCCTGAATTTCTACATTATACAGGACGTTTCAATTATTGACGAATATGTCTTGATTTTGCAAGCCATGTTTACTGGGAAATAATTCAAGAATTTTTTCCAATTTTCACAACTTTCTAAGTTATTGGCCATCTGAGAATGACAATTGAGGAGAAAAAACAACTTATTGACTCGTTAAAAGATTTTATATTAAAATCTAAATTAAAGTAAACCCTCTTTCAGTAAATAGAAATAATGTTTTAATCGTTTTTATTTTAATTAGTGAAGTACAGGTCAGTCAACCTTTGAATATAAACACCTTCAATGCTGGATTTCAGCTTCCAGCACTGATCATTGTACATGCATGGCTAGGTGTATATTGTTTTTTCAAATTAATAAAAAGGATAACTTACCTTTATTCCTCAATTTACATACAAATTTCAATATTTTATGAGATTCATTGTTTTTAATTATTTTGAGGGTAACTGTATATTTTAAAAATAATTCTCCAATATGTTCCATACCATTCTTATAAAGGGCATTTAAACTTTTGTGTTCTTTGAAACTGTCCAATTCTACTTGTTTGCATTCATCTGTTATATTTAAAATTAGCATTCTTTCAGATTATGAGAAGTTTGTTCTCATGTTGCAGCATTTGTGACATTTACTGGTCATCTTCATAAAAAAAAATAATACAAAGAAAAAGTACACTGTTAATTACAATAAATTGAGATTATCTACTGTTAACTTGCAACCATTTTGAACAGTACAATGATATTAATTGCATGTATTGGAATAGTATATTTTTTTTATTTGTGCAACCATTTTGAACAGTACAATGATATTAATTGCATGTATTGGAATAGTATATATTTTTATTTGTAAGTATTTGAAATACAAACTGTTTATTTGCTGAGTTTGAATATCCACTTAACACCGGAGACCTTCCCTTTTTGTAGTGAGTAGCCTTCTGTAACCTTGGTCATTGGAAATTTTAAAAAATTGCTTATTTGCCATTATTTTGAACTACACAGTGTTTATTTGCAATTTAAGCTACATATTTTTCTATTTACATATTGTTCATTTGTAATTATTTGAATTACACAGTGCTTATTTTCATATACCTAAAGAATTATTTGAAGAATTTTTAAATCAAATAGAGGCAATTATAAAATTAATTAACTAATGACATACACAAAATTCAAATATATACCTTCATATTAATTCAAATTGTTAAATATTCCATTCTTTGAGTTAACTGAGATCAAAATAATTGTAACAATCAAAGAAGCAAAATCTCTTGCATATTATCTTATATTTAATATAATACTAAGTAAAATTCATGTTTAGAACATTTTTTTTATATTTTCAGAATTTAAAATAAAGGATATAAATTTTTCATAGTATTAAAGGAGATATCCTGTTAAAATTCACCTTTAATAAAAATCAGGATACATAACTAATAAAAGAACTGATTGAACTATTAACAGATTCTGAGTTAAAATGAAGATATGAATTAGATGATCTTGAATTTTGGTTCAAAATTTACACAGAATATCTTCACATTTCAGCAAAAGCTGTAAAAGGACTTTAATACAACATATTTATGTGAAGTCTTTAATTTGTGTGAAAAGTCTTTAACACAAGTAAAAAAAACACTACACAGAAATAAATTGGATGATTGGCATAAAAAATACACACACACATTTACAAATAACAAATAGAACCCGATTGTAATTTTTTTTTTCCAAAACAACTTTGGTATCCAGCTTCAAACTCCATTGGATTGTCCTAATTCCTTCAATTTATGGAAAAAATTTCTGCAAGAAAAATGATTTAAAAGTAAAATTTTCATAAATAAATATTTATCAGACAAAAAATTCATAATGCAATTTAAATTTAGAATAAATTGAAAAGAAATCAATTGCTAATCTTCAGTTTAACAAATATGCATGAATTAAATAAATATGTAAATTAGCACAATTACTTGGATTACTTTAGTTATTAATCCTCCATGCAGGCGAATATTCACGAGACATAATCAGGAGGCTCCGAGCTCTCTACAAAGCAGTTTAATTCCTACAATAATTGCCAATGCTTAATTCATGAGATCTATATTAATAATAGTTGACTATGTACAAGAGCAAAATAAATAGCTCACACAAAGGCTTAGTTAAAATTTTCATTTCAATTAAAAAAATCCTCTCCAATCATAAAACGATACATTATAAATCATAAAACAAAATGAGACTTATTTTTTATCACAACTGATTCAATGTAACCTAGAAATTTTAAAATTAGTCTAACAAAACTAGTGTATCTAGTTAACTTTTATTTTTATGTTACGTAATTACACCCACTATGCGACGCAAAAAACAATTGAATTCATACAACAAATATTCCTGTAACAGAAACAAGCTATTTTTTTAATTAATATTTTTTCAAGAAATACAAATATAAGTGATTGTGTAATTAATATAAATAAAAGCAGTCGAAAATTATTTCTGATTGTGTGTTGTGAAAACTGTCGCCAAAATTGCTGCCAAGGTTACCATAAATAAGAATCGGGCAGTGTTTATAACAAATACACGGGATTATTTCGAAAAAGCACAACAAAATTTGAATAATATCATTTAAACACAAACTTGTAATGAAATGCTTATTAAATAACACAGATTTAACTCTCGCTTACCAATTTTTCGGTTGCAAAGTAGTCTCCTATTGTAGCCATGTGAATAGACTCGTAGAACAGCGGTAAATTAAACGGTGATTTAAAAATTCGCAGAGGTTCTCAGAAAAAGATCCACATGTGGAACAAAGAGTGCATAGTTTACTCTCTTTCATGTCGGTAATTTTAAAAGGCTAAAAATTCTGCTTAAGAAATGCAAGGAAAATTAAAATTACTTCTGCTTAAGTTTGTATACAAAACAATGCTATTTTGATGAAACCGGAAGAAGTTGAGGGTATTTAATGACCGCAGCGCCCCCATAGTAAGCTTTACGGTAGAACTTGTCCATAGTAGGAAATGAAAAGAAAAAAAAAACGTGGGTAATCAACTACATACTTAACAAATACAGAGCATTCAGAATAGATCACAGAAGTGGTACCCTGATCTGTGTATGTTTGCAAAATTAAAATTCTTCGAATTCGAAATGCTCAGAAAATATTTCAGGCGCTTTTTAAAACTTTAAAAATTGTCAGCGTATTTGATAAAAACAAAAAAAAATATTGAAAATGAAATAATTAAAAAGTACACACATTTCAGTCGAAATTTCTTTTGGAACAACTTCTTTCATTTGTTTTTGATAATAGATGTAAATACGAAAATTCCGCCAAAATACTCAGTAGAATCAAACACGTGGCTATTTGTTTTGTATATCATCACGTGATTATGACGTCAGGTGTATGGAGTCCATTTAGCCTAGTAGTTTGTGGCAATGTGGCAACTGTGTGTGGCCTTTTTTGTTGTCTACTGCAGAATGTCAACACTTTTAACCTGTTTTTCTATTTAGTTTGCTTAAATTGTAAGTTATGTATTCAACTCTTCTGTATTTCATTAAATATTTATTTTGTTAAAATCTATTGAGATATATATATATTACCTTCATAGGAATATCAACAGGTTTTTACAAGTTAAAGCCAAGTAGCTGTCATATTGGCTTGATCCGTCTCCTGGAAACATATTTCGTAACACATTAAGCTATGGGTCGACAACCTTATAGCTGTGATGTGTGCCAATATACCAATAAGATTCAGTGTGCCACACAGTAAGAAATATTTGGAGTAATTCAATTCTTGCGACAATGAATGCAGAATAGAGGTCAAAAATACAGATATTAGAGTTCTATTATATTAACTATGCATCATTTAAAAATATTAACATAAAAATAAGCAACATAAAATGTAACTATTCCCTTAACATAAATAAAAAGTTAAAATTGTACATTTATTATGTATCTTTTAAGAATATTAAAATAAGTATAAGTTTTCCTACAATATAATGAAATGAAAAATTAAAATTTTTAGATGAACCTTGTCCTTGCCCCTGTACATATTATCATAATATCAGGGGTATAATTTGTGACTTTCAATTTGACTCATGATTCTGAATGTTCTGTTGTTAAACAACTTTGTAGGCTGAAAATATATTTCATATGGGAGAAAAAAAAATTGTTCACATATTTGTAGTATCAAATGCGGAAAGCAGAGCACATGCAATTTTCTTTAAATTATTCAATCACTCTGGCAATGACATACACGAATTTAAAATAGCTGTCAATTTATCCATAGGGTTAACTTCCAGAGCTTTTCATAATTCTGTTATTTTTGCTTTTACTAACTCTTAAGATTTTTGCTCACAACACATCAGTGAGTGTTGCTTCATTTACAAGTACTACATAATTGTTTTGATTTGAATTGAATATTTAATGCTTAGAATGAGTTGCATTTAAACAGGGGATGACTTTTTTTTATATAAATCACACAAGCAGATTCAACAATCGTTTTATGGCAACGAATTGAAAGTAAGAATTTGGTCTTTATGCACAAGCATAGAGAAAAGAGATATAAAAGTTAAACTTGATCTATTAACTTTGTAGAGTGCCATTGAGAATTGCTCCATGGGCCTCAGGTTGCTGACCCCTGTATATTCCATCTTGTTTCCTTCCCTTGGAATTAACTTGCCTCTTAATATCCCAACTTCTCTCCATTGAAGTTCATCTTTGTCTTTGTTCCATTACTTACAGAAGTTTTAAAAAGAATTGTAAACGAGCAAAACTAAAACTGCAAAGTAATTTTGGATTACCTGTCTTGTCAGTTTTCTTAATTTGATTGGATATTTAAAAGAAACATCATATGTTTAACAATTTTCATTAAAAACAGTTCAGTAGTTTTTGAAAATCCAAGGATAATATTTGTTCCTTAACTTTTGCACATCAGTGTAATCTGATGATATTCAAAGATATTACAAAAGATATTATATATTTAATTCTATAGTAATAAAATAACGAAGTTGAATACTTGGTGCTTTTACTTGATATTGGTTTTAGCAAAGATTACAATTAATATTGTTAAAATTCATTTGTGTAATAAACTGAATCATACAACATTGACTTAATAAATCCATTAAAGCTCGACTCCTTGCATGTAAACTTATGAAGTACATTAAAAAAAGAATGAACATTATGAATTTGTACCTTAGGTTTACATTTAAATAGTTTTTCAATTTAGAAAATAAAATGAATTCCATGAAGCAGACTTAATGAGGCAATAAAAACTAGATTAAAGCATAATTATTTTTATTATTGAAAATTCTTTTTTTAATCCTACACCCGTCTTTGGCATCTCTGCCATTAGTTGACAAGTAGCCCAATAAAATGATGACAAAGCATAAAAAGAATTAAAATTTGTCTCTGTAGAGTTGTCTACAAAAAAACTTTAAAACAATAGAGCAGTGTCTGAGGTGGTCACCATCCATTTTACCCTGGTTGTACAAAGGGTACTAAGCAGAATCCTTTAGTCCAATGCGATGTAAATGCCTTTGCAAGTAGTCATGTCCGGCAAGTAGATGAAAGCACACAACTCCAACAGATCGAGGCAGAGAACTTGGAACTCTACCACTTTTGTTAAGCAAGATATTCCACCTTTTAACCTGCAGCTGCTTCACCATACAGGGAGACTATTAATTTGCAGTTTACTGTAAATGATTCTTTTGATGTTACATATAGAGGCAAGGGAGAGTCAGGTTGGGACATGAGAGATCCCTCTTTAGCAAGCCTATCTGCTTTCTCATTTCCAGAAATGTTACAGTGGCTGGGAATCCACTGGAGGGCAATGCTTTCTCTAGACTTCCCAAGGTCAGCTAATTTCCTTCTACAGGAATTCACTAGTGTTTTCATTATATCTTGAGTTTATTAGAGACAAAATGGCAGCTTGAGAATCGATAAAGAATGCAATATTATGTTCAGATATTATGCTTTCCAATTTATCAATCGCAAATGATATTGCTGCTATCTCACCATCAAAATTGTCACAATACTTTCCAACAGGATAATTAATACTGAAAGCACTTGAATAGGCACCAGCATTTTTAAGAGCATCTTCTGCTGAACCATCTGTGTATACATGGAACCATTTGTCAAGAGGATATCTGTAATGTATAGTAGCAAGGGCAGCACTTTTTAAGTCACTTTGTATAGCGAATTGTTTACCAACACTCCAAACAAGATTCAGGCGGCTCTCCAAAGATATCTGGCACATAATAGGATTAAGTACCTGTGGGAAAACTTGGCGGTTGGTTGTAGGAATATTGAAAGTATCAAATAAAGATCATGAACAGTTGAAAGGAAAGACTTATGAGTTTTTTAATCTTCTATTTGTGGGTCTTATAATAATATAGGAAATTTTTTCTCCTTCTCAAGATCTTTTCAACCAGGTTCAGCACACTTCTTTGACTCCTTTCACTCAAAGGCTCCAAATCTGTCTGGAGTTTCATTGCAGCTATAGGGGTTGATTTGGCCCCTCCAATGATTAAATACCACATGCTGTTTTGGAAAAGATTAAGTCTATTTTTAACAGAATCGGAGACAGTTATTAAAACCTCATTTCCATACTCAACAATAGGTCACACATAATATTGAAAATTCTAGATTTTAATAAAAATCTAAGAACATCTTTCATCTCTATGATGCTTGCATTTTTCTGTGTTCTGACTTTTTATGGTAATCTTTATAAATTCAGTGTTGGAAAGTTTTCTGATTGGTGCCTTCAGTATGCAATTTTTGTCGATCTTTTTTTTATGTATAAATACAGATTGTTCGATTGGCAATTTTGCATTAATTATAATTGTAATCTTAACTTTTAAATCATAAAATTTAATTTCTTTGGAACATGGAAAATTTCTGAAAGTTTTTTTTTAGCTTGCATATTTTTTACATAAATATCTTAAACATATTGTTAAGTAATTCTAAAATATATTACTTAATGTCTCTCATTAAGGGTTTTTAAATGTTTGATATCCCAATCATCAATTAAAAATTAATAGCTAGTATCTTTTTTGTTTGTTTTTTCATGTTTGATACAATTCTATCAAGAATTCAAAATCTCTGAATTTAGAGTGTTGAATAATTGAAGGGTTTTTGTTTTTAATAGTGATTAAATATAATAATTTGTTTTCCACTGATTTCTTAATCTATTTTTTTATATAAAATAAAAACAAATTCCTTTTTGGATGAATTATGTAATGAAGGTTGATTTAACTTAGTATATAATAGTTCTTAACATGTTATTTTGTAATTGAAAGATTTCTTTTTCAGTTAAGATATCCTGCTAGATTTGTACTTTATTACCTGCTCCTTTTATTGCATTTGAATTTATTAATTTAAAAAAGTGTTTTTTTTTTTCCTATTAATATTGTAGAAATTTGGAAATGAACCTTATTCAATGAAATCTTTTCATTGAACAAAGTTGTTTTTCATTGCATTCATAAAAATATTTTCATTTTATTTTTAATGTATAAATCAGATTCCTTAAAGCTATTTTTTAGAATTTCAACAACAGTTTCAAATATAAAATTCCATAAAGGACAAAATTAATGCTAAGGTTATCTTAGTTATTACTACAAAATAAGCCTTATGCAAAAAAAATAAATTATAATTTAATATATGAGAATTCAATATGTATGTTTTATTATAGACAAAGGTTTGTTGTAATGGTATTGATAAATCAAAATTATATGTATCATTTATGCATTTTATTTTCTCAAAGAAAATATTTGTAAATCTTTTCCCCTTCCCTTTCTTTGCTTAGTCATTTTAAAGGAATTATTTTCATATGTTTTTAGAATTTAATTTTTGAAAATCTTTTTTGATCTCAGATTTAATTAATTAGTAAAATTGGATGAAGTTTTAGAGAATTTAACCATAATATTTTAAAGAAATATAATGGTTAATGATATGGATTTGTTTCGTTTGTTGGCCAGGTGCAGTAATATTCATTAGTCAGTAATGAAACATACTCCTGTGCATGCTCAAACACAACAGCCTTCTTTATAAGTTGGGTAAATTCTACAAAATCTTTGCAAATTTACTAGTTGACAGGTTAGTAAGTAAGTACCCTATCATTAAATGTTTTTTCATATTTTTTATGTACAATTTTAAAAATATTAAAACATTCTAATATCTATAGTTTTTTAAACTAGCTTTTATGTGTGTATATATATTTATAATTTTGATAATATTAAAATGAATATTTTTCATTGTAATGTCTGTAATTTTTTTTATTTTCAACTCTCGTCTATAGAAGAAATGGATGCTGGCCATATGTTTAAAGGGAGAGGATCTAAGTATAAGAAATGCAGAGCAAGAAGAATACAAAAAGTGAATTTAGATTATTCTCAAAAGAATAAACTTCTTGAAGAAATGAGATTAATGATGGAAAAAGACATTTCAGTGAAGGAAAAAATACTTACACAAAGGGAACTCTTAATTGAAAGACATTGTAGGGCTGAAACAATATATGTTATATCAAGAGGAGAAAAAATATCAATTTTTCTTGATACTCCTACTAAAATAGAAAGACTAAGTCACAAGAAATATTTTAAACTCAGTCTAAAAATGAAGCAAAATTTAGTAAGTACTGTTATTGATCTTGATTTTTAAGTCAGTAATTATATTTATAAATTTTTTTTTAATTTGTTACCTATTTCTAATGAAAGATATACTGAATTTATGAAATTTGTGCTTGTATAAAAAATTTTCCCCTTAAATTAGTAAAATTTTTGACATGTGCCCCTCTCTCTCTCCCATTTATGGTTTTCTGATTGTTTACTCATTGTTGTAAAACTTTGATTTGTAATAGCTGTGCAAGTAATAAGAAAATTTTAGATTTATCTGAATAATTCAATTAATAAATGAATTATAACTTTTTTAAATTTAAAGTGCTACCTGTTTTGCTTAACCATTGATTTTAGCTCTATTTTTTTTTAAAATTTGTAACTTCAAGTGCAACAATTGTTTTACTTATGTTTCTTCTTTTTGAGAAATTATTTTTTTAAGAAAATAAAGATTTAGTGCATGTTAACTTAGTTTTAAAACTTTTTCCCCCTTGGGATATAGCAATGAATGTTTACTTTAAACAAATTAAACATTTGTTTAAATAAACATTAAAAATTAACAATAAAATTTAAACATTAAAAATTTGTGCTTAATGAGTAAGTAAAGAATTGGAACATTATTCCATTATGCAATCATAGAATAACACTTCGTTAATTTATAATATAGTTGTACAGATCTAAATAGCATTGATTGGTGAAATTATGCTGATAGATATATTTTAAATTACATTTTCTGTTTTGTTTAAAAAGTACTGTTTAATGCATTTTAAGAGTAATGTTTGTATTTTTAAGATGCGAGTAGCTAAACAGAAAGTTGACGAAAGGAAATTGAAGAGAATTTTAAAAAGTTTTGAAGAAAATGAAAAAAAAGTTTCACTTCTGCCGAATACAGTTTTGAGGTATTGGGTAAGTTTGTTAGATCTTTTACAGATATGGAATGAAACACATTAAACTAATTATATTGAAATAAGTTTGGATATATCTTTAAAATTTTAAAGACTTCCTATAAAATGAACTCTATACATCTCACAAGTTATATATAGTGAAAAAAATATGAATTAGTTTTAATAATTTTAATCTTTGGGGAATTGAGAATTAATAAATTATAGGAAAATTAGATGAGAATTTAATTTTTGCTGGTAGAAATATCTATTAAGATAGTAACTTTCTATGAATATAATTCTAATATTTTCCCCCATCTTAATGAATAAATTTTTTTTTTAAATTTAATAGCAGTTTAGTTTTTAACAGTGTTTTTATTGTTTGCATTGTGAAAAAAAAAATTGTGCATTTTTAAACACAAGGAATATAAAATTATAAAAAGATATAATTTATTTCTTTATATAAGTTTCTTTTGTGATATCTTTCAAATATGATAAATTTTATTGGTCGGGTTTGTAGTAATTAAGTTTTGTGACTGGTTTAAAAGTTATTACATTTTTTTATTGGTGCATGTTTTCTTGCAATTTAGTGATAAAAAGACAAAAAATTTTGAAGTAAAAAATAAGTATGAACAGCTCTTTATTTCAATGGTTAAATGACAAACATCTGAATTCATTTTAATTGTTGTATATTTTCGTGTATAAGCCGAAATTTTTTGGAACTTTTAAAAATTAAAAATAAGGAAGTCAGCTTGTATGTACAAATCTTCTAATCTCTGAAAAAATGTAGTTTAGGAAAAGTGGTTTTCTCTAAATATTTTCCATTAGCCATGCATGAGGGGTTTTTAATCTTTTAACAAATTTTTTTTTGTATTAAAAAAAAGTCATATAAATCTTTTAAAGGCAGTATCAGATTCCAAATTTCCTAATAGTTCATAAAATTCTCATTCACACAGTGGAATATCTGAATTCATTTGATAATCATGTAGTGAGTTTTCCCTCCAGGACAATGAAATACATGTCAACAATCACATGCTGTCTTTTTTTTAAAATTTTGGTATCCCATAATTAAAGTGTTTTCATCCGCTTTCAAACTTGTTTCTCATTTACAGAACACTACTGAGCAAAGCTATAATGTTATTAAGATGCTCATAAACCTGTAATTTGGAATTTGTGGTATACGAATTTCTTTCCCTGATTGTTTTCGAAACAAAAAAGGTTTTAGGGTTACGAGAAATAGAACTATCATCCTTAGTGTCTGGCATTTTATTTTGTGTCAATTTGGGGAATTGAAAATAATCCATTTATTTTATGCAATTGGCCCTCATAGCAATACATGTTTTAAAATTATATGAATCCCCCTCCCCCCAATTTTTTTTTTTTTAAATATAAGTTTTAAATTTTGGATAACTTTTTGAAGAAAAAATGCACTAGTGGCTTATACAAGGATTGGCTTGCATTCGAAAAAATATATATCCAGCACTCGTGTTAATTTTTTTGTTATTGAGGCTATAAATCCTTTATATATTTTCTGGATTACAAATAAGCTTTTATCATATTTTCTACATTTTGTACCTTATTCCTCAAGTTTTTGTAGATCTTTTTTGAAAATTTCTATCACTCTTGACTAGTTAAACTGTATTTATATCAGGGAATTTTGTTGTCTTATCTATATTATGGAATAAAAAACTAGGAATTTTGATTCATTATTTCTAATGAATTATTCTTTAATTTTTTTTATTTTATGTTTACTCTAATCCAGCCTTTTTGAAAAATGATTTATCAACATCAATTTTTAATGAGAATTAATCTTTATTTATTGTTATCTTTCAGTAGTTGTATTTGCAGTATTTTAGTTAATACTTGATAAAAAGGTTTGACTGACTCAGAAAAGAGCCTCAAAGTTTCCAAGCCTTTTTCTTCATTTTCAACTTAGACTAAGCTTCTGTAATTTTTCTTTAATTAAGTGCTCTTCACTTAAAAATTATTGAAAGATAATCAACCATCTGATCAGTGTTGGATTAAACGACATGGAGACCCCTAGGCTGTTGAATTCTCAGGGCCCTGTAGCCTAATAATTTATTATGCAATATTTTAGGAACATATTTCATTGTGTGCACAAATAAAATGACAAATTATCAGCAAATTAAAAAATATATAGCTAAATAATTTTATTAGAATCTTTAATAAAAAAACTAACTCTTGCAATAAAAAAGCTAAATATTTGGTTTTCTCAATATTTGAGGGCCCCCAAAAAGCATAGGGCCCATAGGCAATTGCCTTCTCTGCTAATGAGTAATCCGCACTGCATCTGATGCATTACTACAATTCTTGAACAATTCTAACGTTTGTTGCTTTATATAACGCATAACGTTTTTGGTATAAGTTCTATATTTTTAAGTACTCTAAGATACATTGCTCAAAAGAATTAGGGGAGCAAGCAAAAAGGGAAAAACCCTTTGGTCGATAGCCATGCATAAGCATAAAATGGAGAATACAGGTATATCAAAATGCAGTACGCATCTTTGGAATGAAATAAAGTACGTGAAATGATGCTTAATGGTAACAATTTGGTTACATGTAAATAACAAACTAATTTAAAAAAAAAATAATACAGGATGTTTTGTTTTATATGGTGTGTCCCCTTCCCCCAAAGTGTAATGTCCAAGGCATGGTCTTGCTGTAACGTGTTGTCCGTCCGAGCGTGTTCCAGACATGCTTGATCAGATTAAGATCAGAAGAGCATGCTGACCACTCCATATGCTGTATTATTTCAACTTCAAGAAAGTTCTCCACAAGATGAGCTGTAGGAGGTCTGGAATTAAATT
>BMAO01025262.1:0-52732 GCA_019973975.1 Trichonephila clavata
TTTCTTGTTAATATTGATCAATTTTATGAGTATAGCAACGTAGTATTAATGATATATGTATTACCATAGTATTTATATACAAATGGAGGCCCAGTAGCCGAGTGGTAGCGTATTGCGCTTCCACTCCACAAATCGGGGTTTCTAACCTCAGGCTGGACAACTCAGCCTTTCATCCCTTCAGTGGGTCGATAAGAGAGTACCAAGCTTGCTCGGTCACTAAACACTGAGTGTTTCACTTCAGACTGACCACCTGATTGGGACATCTGCTCATGCACCTCAGCGCCCAATAGTCACGTATACTAAGATGGGCACAGTAGGCCTTGGCCCTCATGGGCTGTTGCATGCTAAGTATAGTTTATTTATATACAAATATCTAAATTGATATAACCACAAACTTGTAGTTATTCTTTGATTTATTATTGATTGTGTCCTATTGCTATAAATAATAAATCACAAGAATAACTACAAGTTCTACTATACGTGTACTAGATGCGTATACTATACTATATTATACGTATACTATACTACTACGTATACTAAGATGGGCACAGTAGGCCTTGGCCCTCATGGGCTGTTGCAATGCTAAGTTTAGTTTATTTATATACAAATATCTAAAATGAGAGAGAGAGAGAGATATAACTACAAGTTCTACTATAAGTATACTATACTATACGTATGCTATACCACTACGTATATTAAGATGGGCACAGTAGGCCTTGTCTCTCATGGGCTGTTGCACCGCTAAGTTTAGTTTATTTATATACAAATATCTAAATTAATATAACTACAAACTTGTAGTTATTCTTATAATTTATTATTGATTGTCCTATACTATACTAACTTTATAATGATGAATTGAGTGTAAAAACTTGAGAGAGTATTGTTTAAGAAATGCAAGCTAAATCAAAAAGTACTTCTTGTATACTTTGTCCAATTATTTTGTGACGGATCTATACGCGACCTTATCACTAATCCTCTTGGGGAAACTTTGGGGCTAGCTTTCGCGTTAATTCACAGCTATCCCTCAAGAAGAAACCTTGATAATTAAATTAGTTTGTCTATATAAAGTCAAGATTTTGTAAATGTAAGATAGAAGGAGCCGTAGAACTGCTGCGGTGATTCTTAAGTGAGATTTATTTCCTTATCACAACATGAGTTTAGGAAGGAGTTTATCACTATAATAAATTAGTAGATTAAGGTTTAAGAATCTAAGATAGATTGAATTAAATTAAACAGATCACTTGGGCTTGTTTACTTAGAGTTGTTCATTTAGAATAGATTGCTCTCTTCTCCTTTTGCAGTTTCACTTGTGGCAGATTAGTGTGTTTGAGTAGTAATAAAATAATTATTATTATGGAAATTTCTGGTGAGATGCTTTGTTTCCCCTCACACCTTTAGGTAGGCAAGACAGTGAGGAAGCGACTTCAAGTAGGTCACGCTCACAATTTGAGGAGATATCAAATAGGGAGGTGGCCACGGTTGCCGAGTGGTATGATCACGAACTCGAGTTCGGTGTTGTCGAGTAGTGGGTTCGTGTCCTATTACCCCTGAAGACCTGCCATGTAGAGAAGCTGATGCATGTTAAATCTGTTGAGGTTCCAAGTCTTCCCATTGGCATGGTGTGGAAATTTGGAGAGGGAGGTGCCAGCTAAGGTGTCATCCTTATCATTTAACCGTGTTTCAAAATTACGAAGTCCGTCACTTTTAACTCTATTGTTGCTTCAGAGAAAGCGACGTAAATTAAAATTAAAATAAATTAAATATGGACTTGAAAGAACAGAAAATTGTTTCTCTAAAATAGTTCATGCAAAGAATATTATGCAAAAGTAAGCGTGTGTATTCGTTATAGTAGTGCATGAAAATTACAATATTTGATAGCTTAATAACCCATATGTTTTCATTAAATCATACTATTTCCTGGTTATTCTTAAAAAAATGCTATACTTTTACGATTTTATTTTGAAATTATTTCACTCTTAAATTTTCTATAGTTATTATTTAAAGAGATTTAAGTTGTCCAGACAACGATACGTGTATATTAATTCGCAAAATTTAGATAATAATGTGATACTTTTATTCGAATATTTTCTGGTTAGTATGGTAAGCATTTTTATGTATGGTAAGCATTTATTTATATATATTTTTTTACGAAATTCAGGTATCAGTCTTTAATTTTAAAGAAATTTAAAGGACTTCAAAGACTATATGAAGTCAAACACTCATATAAGACGTATTGAGAGCTAAATAATTATTTTTTTTTTTATTTAGTTACATAATTTATAAGCTCTCAGACTGATAGGAGCAGTAAAAGATTCTTAAAATTTCTGTTTGCCTCAGATTGAGACAAACAGAAAAAAATAACAGAATTAAGGGGACATGATACGATTTACGCAAAATTTTTAATTTCAGGATTTTCAAAATTTTTTTTTGGATTTCTCCAATGTGTGTATATTATGTCAAACAGATTTTGTGCTCAAAATTTCACGAAAAGCTAGCCATTTAATTTTTTAAGGAAAAAACTTAAAATTTGTGAAGTGATTTTAAAATGCTACTCCTCCTACAACAATTTACGTACACGCATGAAATTTAATTTGTAAGTACGTCAAACTATTTATACCAAAAGTTGGTATGGATTTTGCGATAACATGATTGGTATTCGTACAATACTTCTTTATATGAATGCTTATTGGAAATTCCTTAAAAAATGTATACATTCTGAGTTCATTTATTTTTTTAAAAAAAATAAGTATTGCTTTGATTAAAAAATGAATACCAACTTTTGTTGCATATACTATTAGAAATAGGTAAAAAAATTCAAAGCATTAGGCACAATAGAAAAAAAGCCTCAGCAAGAGACAAACTAGTTATTTTATCTTTTTGAGATAAGTAAGTTAAAAGTTTTGATTTTCCATTGGTATGTAAATAAAAACGAACGTAAAAGCTATCATAATTCTACGTTTCTTAAGTTTAGAGCTTTGAAATTTTGTGAGGTTATAGAAAAGTATATAAAAAATAATTTAGGCGAAGAAAATTAGATTTGATTTTTTGACCAGTTTTTGTCAAAGGAATCGTACTGTGTCTCCTTAAGAATAAAGTACAGGTTGTAAACTAAATTAATTCATGAATTAGAAAAATATTTTGAATTCAGAATCGAAGTAATCCATCTGTATTATCCTCTTAATAAAGGGCAGCAATCTTTTTTTTCTATAGAAAAAAATGTGCCTTTCATCCTCCTGATGATGTCAAAAAGCGCAGTTATATACTTAATTGAAAAAAAAACAACTTTTTTTGGCATATTCACATACTAAATCATACCGGAAATGAACATGTGCCCGGTGGAAAAAGTAAAATACAATAAACTAAAATAAAAAAAAATTAAAATAAATAAATAAAAAGTAATAAAATTAAAACTAAAACTAAAATAAGTGTGTGTGTGTGAGTATTATAAAAAATATAACATTACATCTTTAAAGATTCTATGATGTCTAATCTAAAAAATGAAAAAATTTAAAGAAAAGGAGTCAACTTCGTCAATCTTACTCAGCTGTTGTAGATAAATCGTTTTGCTGTAAATGAAAGAAATATGGAAAGCAAGTCCGGATGATTAGTGTCATTAAAAAGCTATTAAGTAGCACATTTCATAAAAGTTATTAATGATAGCTTAGCGTTTCTATAATAATATAAAATATTTTATTGTTTTGATAATGACTTTGTAGATGAAAAAGTAATAAGTAAATAAAACTAATTAAAGTTATGGGCATATGTATTTTTAACTGAGTGTAATATTTTAAATAATAAATACCGTAAAAAACGTATACCTATACTTTTAAGCTGCATTTTTTTTATTTTTTAGGTATATTTGCCGTATAACGCGCATCCCCTTTTTTACGACGAGACCCGAAATGTATGTGTGCAATGCTCTTATATTTTAAAGTCACTTATTCAAGGTATTATGCTAAGCTTTTGAAAAAATAGTATACTTCTAGAGCTACAACCCTTTAAGTTTACAAAGAATATAATTTCTTTAATCAACAATAATGCGATATATATAGAAATATATTTTTTTTATGTTCATCTCCCTTTTTTTTTAAATTTTTAAAGCTATCATTTTTATATCTGGCGTATAACGCGTTTCCGTAAATTTCGTTCTTATTTTTTGCATTTTACGGTAAATAATTATATTTTTCAGTTTTTAAATAAAATAAACTTATATTCATTAAATATATTCTCACTAATTAAAGCTTTCCCAAATAAGATAAATTATTTTATACAAATAAAAAAAACAATTGTGTTAAATAATAAAGCACCATTTGATTTCATCATTTCCATCATGTAGTTAAACAAGCTTAAGTATTTTCGACAATTTTTGGATTAGCAAATGATGTATTACTTCATACTGAAATTTCTTGTAGAAAAATTGACTCTCTGGCAACTTTGGGTGTTGGTTCTCTTTTGTCGAGAGGTTTTTCAAATGCTGAACAATCCATATAAATTTTGAATTTTCTTCTCAAAAGATAATTTCGAAATTTCTTCCCAAACTCTATAATTGCAAGTACTTCAAGTTCGTTACTGCATATCTTTTCTTTAATAGATGCCTTCTTGCTCATGTAATGGACAGGATAAAAGCGTTCATCATCATCTTGCTGAAAAAGTACAGCACTTCATTCAAGTTTGCAAGCATCTCTGTCTAGATCTAACTTTGCACTTTATTTGAAAAGATGGAGAAAGGTGTAACGTTTTCCCGCCTCACAGCTGATAGATAGGCTTTTCTATGCAGAAAACATTACTTCGCGACTCGTCGTTCATATCCGCACTTGCACCCTTAAATTATTTTAGGAATTTTCCATCTGACATCACGCCGACAGCCATAGCTGAAAAACAAAAATATCTGCGCTACAACTGGAAGCCGAACCTCAAGTGCAGGGGTAGCCAACCTTTTTGGGAAGAGTGCCACATTCTGATAAAAAAAATTATGTGTGTCACTTCCTTTTCCGACAACTAAAAAAATATGAAAAGAGGTGAGAAAATGTTATTTATCAGCTATATTATGGAACTTTTACGCAAACGCATTTTTAAACAAATCTAAGTAGTGGAAATTTAAAAATATAATAATAAATAAGACAAAAGTTCAAATTTAAGTTTTCATAATAATAAACATTTTACGAGATCAGTCAGTTAGGTTGGGTATAAAATAAAAGTGAGTAATTCAAAATACTTAATGTAAATAGTTATTAAACTGTCAGTACTTGTGTGTTTAATGTGGATTTTGAATTTGTGGTTTACTTTACCAAGTCATCTATTTTAGGACTAGTTCTTGAAGTTACTAATAAAATTAGGTTGGTTTAAGTACATATCGTTTGATTTCGAGCAATATTTTGATTTTATATGTTAAGTTCAAAATAAAAAAATATTAATCCACAAACATGTTGATCCAAACCTACAACAATATCTAAAAGCCAAAAAATGCAGATTTGGAAAATTGTTTGTTGGTACAACTTTCCAAAATTCATTATAATTCGGATCATATGTAGTTGAAATAAATTCATATTTGCTTTTCATTGTAGTATGGTGTTATAGGTCAAGGATTTCAGAAGGGTAGCCATTAACGCCTTGAAGAGAAATTGAAAAAGGATTTGTGAAAAAATCAGAATTTCTCTTTATCATCTTGACAATGCTCAAACCTAGCACTGAACGAATCCTGCAAAATGGATATTAAATTCTTGAATCTATTATAGCTGGTAGCATTTCTAGCTTTGGTAGATACTCGAATCTAAGCCGCCATCGATTCTAAGCTGCACCCCCAATTCTCGACACGCTTTTGAGAAAAAATTTTAAAAAAATGTGTAGAAGGTTTATAAAAACCGATTCTTTAGAAATTAAAAAAAATTATGTGAAATTACAAGGAAGTAATAATTAATACATATAGGAATCTATAATTACTCTAAACCTCAGTATCATGTTTCGAAAATGATTCGTCACACTCCCACTGTCACAGCAGACTTCGGAATTAGTGCCGACGTCATCATTTTCCCACTCGGAGTTGTCTTCTTTGCCCTCCAATACATTTTCTATGGAACATATTTTTCAAAGAATGTATAAAGAAGAATGTAAAAGAATAAATTATTGTTTAAAAAAAACTAAAAAACAAGCTTTTATACTGAATCGAACTAAAAAGTAAAAAGATAATTCTTAATGTAAGAATAAAATGATTAACGAGAAAATTAATGTCATTGGGGTAGAAGCGCGGGGTGCTTTGTACTGCATTTTTACACTAACTCGGGATAGAAGTTATAGAAATTATAACAACTGAATATTTTTTTATAGAACACCCCACGGTTTTACCCCAATGACATTAATTTTCTCGTTAATCATTTTATTCTTATATTAAGAATTATTTTTTTAAACTTTTTAGCTCGATTCAGTATAAAAGCGTGTTTTTTAGTTTTTTTTTAACTATAATTTATTTTTCATTTTTTACTTCGAACTACAATAAAAGCGTGTTTTTTAGTTTTTTAAACGTTCATTTATTCATTGTTGAATTTATTTTTGAGTTTGATGTTTGAAGCTGGAATTATATACGTGGCTGTGGAATTAGTCTTGCTCTTGCAATGGATATTAATTAACGGGTCTGAAGTGTATTTATTCTCTCCGTTTACGAAGCCTCGAATTGTTATATTAGATTCCGTCTCTTTTGAACAGGTCAAACAAATAAAAGTATGTAAAGAAGAAAAAGTTCGAATTACAAATTTTTTTAATGTATCATGTTTTTTTACGGATTAAATATTATAAAATTCCTCCTTTTTGTTTTCTTTTTTCACATTTTCATGCACTGTCATCCACTTCCGAGCTGTAGTCCGAATTTCAAGTCTCTAGCTCATCCGAAAGTCACACAGTTTAAAATCAATTACAAAATCCACCCGGACAGACATTAAAGAAAGCTAGTTAATAAAAACATGGTTATTTTTTGTGTCAATCGTTTTTTCACCTTTTAAACGTATTGCTATAATGTTAATTCGTATCATCACTTCAAAACGTATTGTTTTATAAAAATAAAAAATATTTGGCAGTTAGAACGTAAATTATTTTTTTCATATACCCAGCCTTTTTTTATTTTCATTTTCAGAAAAATGTTTATATTATGGTTAGAAATTGCCAGCACACACCAACTCTCCACTTTCTCACATAAAGAACACTTTTTTTTGTTTTATTTCTATTAACCACAAGTGTATTTTATACTTGCATATAATTAGCTTTAAATTCAAAACACTCGCCTTAGGGTTACACCTTATTCTTTTGGTCGCTAAATCTGAAATTAGTCACCAAATCTGGAAATGATGTATGGAATTAGTCGCCCAATTAAAAAATGGAAAATGCAATAAGTCGCCAAACCTGGAAGTGGTATATGGAATTGTCGCCAAATCTGATTATCCTTATTCTTCACGATCCTGAAAGGGACAATAGAACAAAATTATGAAATTATTGTATTGCTATCGGTCCTTGACAAGTGTGCAAAATTTCGAATTAATCTGAACTTTTATAGTGGGCAAAAATCGAGTTCTAAGATTCCTTTACATGCAAGTGAAACTTATAAAAGCGTGTTAAAAAGACTGTTGAACACTTACAAACAACAAATTATGTGAGATTTTGCTTACGCCATCGACATATATTTGTTTCACACAAGTCAAAATTTTCAGTCGCTGCTGCTCTGTTTCCGTTTTTTTTGTTTTGTTTTTTGTTGCGCATAAAATTACCTCCCTTTTCATAATTGCTTCATAGTGAACTCGTCTTGATGCTATTACCGATATGTTTGATGTTTAAGCCATTTAAAAAAAGGGTATACAAAAAATTTCATAAATACGAGCAGACAACGATGGTTAGGATAGACTGAATACTGGAGATAAACAGCGGAATGAGACGCAAGTAGACAAAATGGACGGTTACATTTTTCTTTTTAAGAGGGGAGGAAACTCAATTTCCCCCATCTAACAAATGTTTTGCCTTCGATTGTAAGCCGCACCCGATTTTCAGAAGCATTAACAGTGGAAAAATAGTGCGGCTTAGATTCGAGCAAATACGGTAATGCCTGACTCAATGTGAAATGTGTTAATCTTTTTTCTTCAAATTCGAAAAAAAAAAGCAAAAGCGTGTTTCAAAAGATAACATATGGTCAACAAGGGTAGGGAAAATACATTTTTCCTGTAATCTTAAATTATTTTACATGCCATAATATCAATCTTCTTTCTTGAGTAGAGAGCTCTCATTGAGCAGTTCATTGTTTTCTTCCAGATATTTTATAAAACTTACTTCCTCAAATTTCAAAATCTGTACACTTCCTTTGGAAAGCCAGAGCACACAACAATGAAGGAGTTTTCTCCGCTTGATAACTTTCTGTTATAATTCTAATTAAATGTATTTGAAATAAACTTAGAGGAGTATCTTTAGTGTTTGAAACACAACCCCATTTCAATTAAATTGCAGAAAAAAATTGTTATTTATTTTTACTTTTCTTTTTCAATAAGTCTTCGCGTGCCACTGTTACAAATCCTCTGTGCCACACTGTGGCAAGCGTGCCGCGGATTTGTCACCCTTGCTCTAGTGCAGTGATTCCCAAAGTGGTCTATATCGACCCCCAGGGGTCTATGACAACCTACAATGGGTCCACGTCAGCAAAAAAATAATTTGGGGGTCCTTGAGGTGTAAATGGGGTCTACGACAGCGGCTCGCATTAAACCAGTTCATGACTAATTTTAAAAGAAAATTTATCAAGTGGAAACGAGATTTTACCTATTTAACAGATTTATTTACTAAAGTTAATAAGTTTAATTTGCAGCTACAAGGATACGTTTAAGTAAAACAAGAACCATCATTTCAGCGCTTCTTGCGAGAGTTAAGCGGAGGGAATTTAAAAGTGAAACGCCGCGAATTTCTCTAGTTTCACAATTTGTCACAGACAATCTGCCAAATAAATGACATTTTAACCTACGTTCAACATTTAAATGCCCTTTATTCAGATTTTGAAACTAGGTTTGAGAATACTATGGTAACACCACAGTAAGGGATGAATTCATATGGTCCGATTGGGGAGAAAAATGTCATATTACGACAGGAACTGATCGCAATAGGCACAAATTAAGATATTAAAGTAAAGTTTAGAAAAGGATGTCTGCAATTCTGAATTTAAAAAGACATATCTGTTAGTTATCCCGAATTATGGAATATATAGAGAAAGATTTTAATTGCTTTTTCTAGTGACAGGAGTTTCAGCACGAACCGAAATAAAAAAAAAAAGACTGGACACTATTAACCAATGAGGTTTAGAGTTAAACCTCACAAGATTAATGTCAAATAATGAAAATTCGCTATTGAAGCACTAGATTCATTCCTCCTATTTCAGGCATTTGTTTGTTATTCAATTATTTTATGTATTAATTAAATTTTAATCAATCAATTTGGGTTTCTTAAGTTTTAAACACAATGCTTCTCTACAGTTAGAAATTTTAACTCTTTTAAAGTAGATCTACATCAGTTGTCAAAAAGACATTTAAGCTCATAAATTTGCAAAAATTCAATATTTTGTAAGTAGGGGTCTATATCCCAAACCGAAAAACATGGTAAAGGGTCTATGAGACAAAAAAGTTTGGGAACCTCTGCTCTAGTGGATTGCGAGAAGTAAAGAAGGACCCCGCCCCACCCCAAAAAAGCGAGTACTTAAAACGAAGGTGTGTTTTGTCCTCCTCCTTCACCAATTATTCTGTAGTATTAAAACACTCAATAGTTTTAATAACTTGTATCTAACTGTAAATATAGTAATTAATAGCTGTAGACGTAATAAATCAATAATTTAGCTCCTTAAGAGTCTCACACTACTCATCAATTTTCCCAATACTTCACAAGAGGTTCCTTTGACAAAGGGTTTTAAAGAGCTATTTTTTGTTCATGATTAAACTCAAAGATTACGCAATAAGTTCCTAAAGAAGTCTAGCTATTATGGTATATGAAGGTGCATATTTTCTAAAGTACATCTCTCTCTAAGGAAACTCTGTGCTCTTTGGCATTCTTAAGTTCTAGAAAAGAAGTGCTGCTTCTGTTTTCTCCAGCAAAGTTTGAATTGTTCCATTTTCAACTACATAACCTAACAAATTTTTTCTGTAAAAATTGGCGTTTTTTTAGATTTAACCCGGCATCACTCGCGTGTAAAGAACGACCAAAAGTTCTCGCTCAGGGTATCTGATACAAAAGGGTGTTTACATTCCTTTTTTAATAATTGTAAATTTGTATACAAAAGTTAAAAAGGAAGAAAAGTAGGAAATACAATATGTTTATTACATTTTTTAACACGTAAATTTAGTGTTTTTCTGTTCTTTATATAAGGGCATTCAGTACATTTTTATACACTCCTTTAATCTCGTCGTAAGTGAATGCGATGTTTTCACTGGATCTTATTCTTTAAATCTGTATCTTTTTAAAACTAAACATATAGAAGTTAAAGTCTATCTTCTTTTTTTCATTGAAAAAATTTGGAATTTCTTTTTTATTTTCTCTTATTGTGTGTGTGTGTGTTCCAGCAATAGTTTTTTTCCCCTTCAAAAGTTCATCTGAAAGTGGACCAGTTGTCTACTTTAAAAAATTACGTTCTTACCAAATGTTTTTGTGTCTCTACTTGTAAAACATTTGTTTTCAACAGTGTCTCCTTCTTCTAAATCTGGATTAGTTTTAGTGGAGGAATCATACTTGCTGTTATACTCTTAATCATTTGATTCTTCCTCACCATAACCGCGAAGAGAATTTCTTTATCCGAAAATACCGTTGTACTATATTTATTAAATACTGTATCTATAAAATTACTTAAATATCACATTTATTCATCATAATTACCGTAATATACCGTAGCATAAGGAAGATTTTAAACGTGCTCATACATTCAGAACTGTAACGGCGACTCACGCGCAGGGTATGACATGCCCGAAGAGGCGGTAACCAAAAATATATACCTAGAATTCGCCTACAAGAAACTGACCTTCATGTCAGCTGCACGAGAAACTATCCATTTTCCAAAAAAAAGGCTTAGAAAGAGCGTTGAAAAAAGACGGTGAGTATGACATACCCTGCGCGAGAAGTGCCGGGTTAATTCAAGAACCTATTAGGAAGCCATCGCTAATACACGAGTTTCTTATTATGAACTTCTTTTTCATTAATATCCGGAATTATTATGTCATCTGAATAAATAATTGAAGTGTTGTATCCTAATAAGGCTCTGAATACGTACGACAAGAAAAAATGCTTTCTTTTATCACAATTCCAGTACTCTCCCATTTCCTAATTTATCTAATACTTCTTCAATAGCAGGAAGTGAATATCTGTCCCTGATTATTTTCTTATTTATATATATATATAATTTCCTATAATCCATACACAAGCGCATCGCTTCATCTTTCTTTTAGCATACAACAATAGGAGACAAAAAATTAGAATAACTCTTTGTTATTATCCCCTGAGCTAACTATTGATCTATTTGTTTTTCTATTTCCTCTTTCCCATTAAAAGATAACCTTCACGACCTTTGACTTATGGATGTTTCTTAAGACAGGAATATTTTCATTTTCAAAGCTGTAATTTCTTTTTCATTTGGTGTACAATTTTTTATGAGTGTATGAACTTTATCCCTAAAATTGTTATCTAAAATATGACACAGATTACAACAGTAGTTATCAAATGCTTTCGATACTTTCACACAGTGGAGACAAATCAGACACACCCAAACTTTTCCGCAAATTTACTGAACACGCCAACTCAGCATTTTCATCCGGGCCTCCAAATAAACTGGATTATATAATTTCGTCTTCGATCTTTTCTGATTTCAAAGGCTCATAAATTTTCAAGGTTATTAATACATCGGCTCTTATTTCACAGACATTGCAAGTAGTAGTTCCTCCCTCCGTCAGTGAGATAGTATATTTTGACATGTCAGCTATTCTCTCCTTTTCCCAAAACAATTTGTTAGAAAACTAATTTGTGTACTGGCTTTTATTTCACAAAGTATTTCTTGTTGATGGCAACTGAATTCAATCCAACTGTAGCAGTCTAATGAGATATTATCAACAATTACAATTACATATTGCAATTCATTGAACGAACAACCATTTTTGATAGAGATAGCAATTTTAATTTGATAGAAGGTGTATTGTGCACTTTCATACTTCTTTCTGTCTCGTCGTTTTTTTCGCGCAGTTGCATGCAAAATGCGGGCATCGTCACACATTCAAGATAATAGTTTTTCTTGCTTTAAATTTTGATTTCGTTTTTGAAACCGTCTCCGATACTGTTTCGTACTCGGCGTATTCGTTCGAGCGGCTTGACTTTTCGAGTGAAGAAATTAGAAAGTATCACGCAAGGGTTTGTTTTTTGAAACAAAACATATGTAACAAGCTTTTCCAAGCTCATCTGGTACAAGCCATAATCAGCTTGCTTGATTTTAATGCAAAGAAGCACTTTCTTGGTCTAATGTATGTATCTAAAAATTTATCACTGATCATCAAGTCAAAAAGAGATTTAAAATGAGTGATATTTTTAATTGTGAGGTAATATTGGATCATGGCTCGTAAACGTGTAACAAACTGAACGTGTGAGTATCATTCACCAGCCTTCTGGCTCTTCTAAAATAAAGTAGGCACTTTCGAGAAGTGGGCTGAAATTCTCTCAAAAACAACGAATATAGTAATTCATAATTTTTAATTTTATCATCTTTTATGCGAAATATAATATGTTAAGTTCTCTCTCTCCAAAAATATTGATAAGTATTTCAGATTTAAATTATCTGGAACACTTTTAAATAAAAATGATCATACCATGGATTGAAAAAAAAACCCAAAATTTTTTAGTTTTAGTTAGTAATTGTATCGTCAGTGTTTGGACGCTCTTAATTAAATTTTCTAAGTAATTAGTTTCCCCCTTCAAACTTTAATGAGTTGCTTTCCTTCCGCTTTTTTTCGAAGCTCATCTCTCGTTTGATCTGTTGCAGTTTTAATCTTTCCAGTTTCAGATTTGAGTGAGTTACCTGCAGTTCATGCTCGACTTTCGAATGCTTGTCCTCAATGGAAAAATTGAGCAAATTCTTCACAAATTTTGGATCATCCTTAAAAACCTTCGATTTTTACAAACAGTTGCTGTTTATTTTGAGTTCTCAAAGCACACGTCCTCATACTCAGGGACATCTTAAAACTTCTTGAGCCCTGGTCCCTTACACAAATGTAGCGCCCGCCTATGACCATAAAAGTAGAAAGTAGGGTTTGCAGCCCCGGGATCCCGGTGGTTTTTTCAAATCCCAGGATTTAATTTTTGTCTGAATTATGTTTTGAAATTTTTTTTCAAAGTAGTGTGAATCTGGTATTACACATTTAATGTATCTTACTTACTTTTTTTGTACTGTACACGTTTATTGTCAGTTTTCTTACGTGTTGAACCTTGAAGGGTTAGAGGTGGGTGTGTATGTTAAACCGTGAAATTTGATATGTTTTCTCTTATTTTCTTCTGTAACTTTCTCCCCATCGCGAGTGGGGTCAAAAACAGACATTTCTCCTACCCTCAGAATGTCCGGTGTCAATTAACTTGGACAGAGGCAATCAGAATTTTGGAAGATATCTAGTAGGGTTTTCAGTCCAGGAATTTCGAAACCCCGGGATCCCGGTTTTTTTTGTCTAATCCGGAAATCCTGGGATTAAAATAACTAATTCTGGGGATTAAATTTATGTCTAAATTATATTAAAATTTTTTCTAAGAGTTAAATTTTTTAAAAATTTATATTTTGTTTATGAAATATGTACGTAAAATGTTTTTGTGCAATTATAAGTGCTATAGGTAAAAAAAATATATGCACAGCTCTCATTTCTCGTATGGGAGAACGGTGCACAGATCTAAGTGGCTCACTGCAATGCTTACACAATAATAATATAGGCAAATTATCTCAAGAATAGATTTTGTCACAGTTGATTCTTCAATTAAATGCTTTTTATTAATAGCGGACCTGCTTGGAAGACTTAAGACACTTCAAATCCCATTGCATTGCTAACAACTCATGCAACAGGATCTTCAGTTTCAAATGAGGTAACACTTGAAATTGATTCACATTCTGATTCAATAACTGGATCAATTTATATACAAAAACCATTAAGTGTAGCAGAAGAACTAAATAAAGTTATCAAAGAGGTATATGCACCAATGCAGTCTATTAGATTTGAGACACTGTCATCAAAAATTCAAAAAGAAATGTCTCTTTTTTGAAAATGGAAGGAGACGTGGTGACTACCTGAAAAGAACATACTCCTATTTAATGACGATAATACCTACTAGTAAATAATTCGAACGTGCGTTTTCTTCGGCACGACAATTTGTAACAAAAATAAGATGCCTTTTCAACGATGAAATGCTGGAGGAACTGTGTTTTTATAAGAGTATTTGCAGAAACACAAAAAATGAAGAAATGCTTTTTTTAAAAAAAAAAATTCATCATGTATTATTTTTATTTGTTTTTTATGATGAATTAATTTTTTCATTTGTTTCATTACAATAGTATTAAATCAATTTTTAATTATATTTTAAATTTTATTATGCAATTTCATCTATGCAAATATGTAAGTATTTTTAATAAATAGTCCAATCCTAAACCCGGGACCAATCCCGGGATTGACAATATAGCACGGGATCGCAAACCCTAGTAGAAAGGACATTGCATACGTTTTCAAATACTCGCATAAACAATAACCCGAAGCAAATAAAGGTGTATGATTTACAATCGCACAGACTGGCTCGACTGATTTGCCGCCTTTTGACTGAATGAGTAATGATCCGGTATGGTAGTAGGCCTTGGCCAAAACATGGATCACTGTCATTACATGTAGCCGGTTGACATATCGTCCAAAATTCCCAGTTTTTCGGATAATACAACCGAAAATAACATTCGACTGTTGAAATTATTTGAATCATAATCTTATTAAGGCTTCGAGAATGAGACGAGGGGCCCATTTTGGCGATGCCCTGCGCCCGGGCCCAGTTGGCCCATATTTTAAGACGTCACTGCTCATAGTTTATCACAGTCCTAATAGTTCAGCAAGGTTTCACAGTTCATTGAAGTACGAACAGTTCATCACGGGGTTTTCACAGTTCATTGCAGTCGAGCATCCATCTCTGCAGGGTTATTGTCTTGTAATTAGCGAGATGACTCAGCGGATGGCAACTATTTCTTGACGAGAATTCTAACGTTTAATACAGAAAGAACAACTACACATTTGAACATAAAAATGTACGCATAAGTTGTTTCTCTCACAAATACGTCTAAATGCACTACTCGTTGTACACTGGAGTCCAAAAGTTAAGCATAAATCGTAAAATGCGAAAAACATGGAGTAAATATTCGTAAAACTATTTCAAATTTCTTGCGGATATTAATTGGGTGAAGAAGAAACATTGGGTTCATGCAAAACTTTTCGGTCGACTACGTCCTGCGCGAAACACCGGCGCATGTCGGAACTCGGAGAAACCGATTCACGCAGCATAGGCAGTTCAGACAAGTTTCGTGCAACTGCTGTGCGAAGGAACGTTGTCAACCATCAAACAAGGTGAATGATGGCACAAAGACGCCAATTGGACATGTTTATGAAAGCAAGAATCGTTGGAATGCTGAAATCTTCACGATCACAAACCGAAGTGTCTCGAATTCTGAATGTGGACTAGTCTGTGATCTCAAGACTGTGGCAGGGGTTTCAAAGAACGGGAGATGTTACCCGACAACCAGGATCAGGTCGACCAAGAGTCACAACCCTTCGCCAAGACCGATATCTGGTAATAAGAGAGCAACTACAGAGGGGCAGTACTGCCAGAGCACTGGGTTCGGCTCTCACAGTCGCCACAGGAATACGAATTTCGAGACAAACTGTTTACAGGAGACTCAATCATGCTGACCTGTATGCCAGAAGACCAGCAGTTTGCATTCCCCTCACGTCTGTGCATAAACGCGCTCGTTTGAACTGGAGTTTGAAATATCAACATTGGAGTGTGGGAGAGTGGGACAATGTGATGTTCACTGATGAGTCCCGGTTTAGTCTGAGTAGTGATTCTCGGCGGGTAACGATATGGAGAGAACGTGGAACATGTTTTGAACCAAGAAACATAACGGAAAGACATCATTTTCCAACAAGGGGAGTAATGGTATGGGAAGGCATCATGATGGATGGCCGCACAGACCTCCATTTCTTTGATACGAGGTCTGTGACTGCTCAAAGATACAGAGAAGAAGTTCTTAAGCCTTATGTTCGCTTGTTTCGAGGTGCTGTCGGTCCTGACTTCATATTCATGGATGATAATGCGCCATGTCACCGAGCGGTGCTGATTGATGTCTTCCTTGAAACGGAAAACATCCAGCGCATGTCGTGGCCTGCGAACTCCCCTGATTTAAATCCTATCGAGCATGTATGGGATATGCTCGGGAGACAAATTGCAGCCCTTTCGCACCCACCAAGCTCCGTTACAGAACTGAAGAGAGCTCTCCAAGGAGCTTGGAACCGTTTGAGTCCACAACTCATTCATCATCTCATAGCAAGTATGGTAAATCGCTGTGCAGCGTGCCTGGCTGTCAGAGGTGACCACACACCTTATTAAACTGCAGCATCAGTATTTTATTTAATGTTTTCTTTCATTTTTTCTTTAAAGTGAGAATCCTTGCTATGCTCAGTTTTCTTTCAAACTACTACTTTGGATAATAAAATTAATTATTATCATTCTTTTGATTTGCTTCCTTATTTTATAACCATTTTACACTCGCATATCACGTTTCTCGCCATTCTGATTTACAGTTCCTTCTTTATTCACATAATTATGAATTATGCTTAACTTTTGGACACCACTGTACAGTTCTGTCTTGCCATAAATGTTATTGCATATTAAAGTATTGTTTAATTTTACTTCGATACTTAAAAAGTTATCGTAATAGGTATTATTGCTTGTCTGAATCTAACTAAGGTAGCCTGGAAGAAAATTAATGTTTTGTTAGAAGTGCATATTCTTCCCAAAAAGATTATGTCATCGTAATAATCAAAAAACAAAATGAAGTGTTGTCTATGTTACTGCTATAAAAAAAGTTTAATTTTAAGGTACCGAGACAATTAATAGCTGGTCGAACTTGTGGAAAGCTTTTAATTTGTGTTGATAATAACTACCATTATATTTACAAAAACTAACCTAACGAAGGAATTTAAAGCATAATAAATCCCATTTTTATAATATTTTCATAAAATTAATCATAGTTTTAATCATTTTAATATTATCTATAGAACTAAAAATATATTTACAAGCTTAACTGTGAAAGAAAAAATTATATATGTGTATATCATTTCAAAAGATATTTCCTTCGGAAGTATTTGATGAACTATAATAAAATATTTTAACACAAAAATTGGAAACTTGGAAAAGTCATCCTATTAAGTCGCAAAAAGATTTAATCCCAAAACTCACTTTAAAGCTTAAATTGCGTGCTAATTAGTATGCAGATTGGTATAAATTAAAAGTAGTGCATTGAAAAGCCATTGTATATTTTATAAAGTTGACTTTTATATGGAGTTTTGATCCGGAAAAGTTTCTTGGCTTCAATAACCCGTGACAACTATTCAACGGGTCATTTACTGAAGCTCGGATGTTTCAGTTAGTTTTTAGATAAGAGTTGAAGCATATTATTGCAGCAATTCACGATGAATAAATGTTAAAAGTTTTTAAGTTTAAATTGAGGAAGTTTTATTATTCAAGATGTTTTTCGTTAATCGGTTCGCAGTCTATTTACAATGTTATCGAAAAGCAGTTCAGATGTAAAATGTCCATTTACGCTCACAGTATAATAGGCTTATGTAACATAGAAAAGAAAGCTCAAATAATTTTATATGTATTGAAGGTTTAATCTCATTAAAATTACATCATACATACACAAGCGTTCAAAACTTAAGCAATTATATCATTTTTTAACTTGTAGGGGGGGGGGGTGCATGAAATTGTATAGAAAACGTTTTTTTGCAATTAATATAGTCAAAAATCAACCTTATAAAAAGATGCATATTCTATTGTCAAGAGCATGATGACAGAGGTGACATGAGGGCTGAAAAATGGCCTGGAGTCTGCTCTTGCAGTGCAAGGCAACTTGAGACAAAGGCGAAAGAGAGAACGCATTTTTAACATGCTTTTATAAGTTTCACTTGTATGTAACGGAATCTTTGAACTCGATTTTTACCCACTTTAAAAGGGCAGATTAATTCGAAATTTTGCTCACTTGTCCAGGACCGATGACAATACAATAATTTCATAATTTTGTTCCATTGTCCTAAACAGGATCCTCAGGAATAATGATTTTTTGATTGGCGACTAATTCCATTTACCACTTCCAGATTTAGCGACTTATTGGATATACCATTTCCAGATTTGGCGATTAATTCCAGATTTAGAGATTAAAAGATTAAGGTGTAACCCTAAAAGCGAATACGCTTGTTCTTTATGTGAGAAAGGGGAGGGTGGATGTGTCAGCAATTTCTTACTATAATATAAACAATTGTCTAGTTTTTCTGAAAATGGAAATAAAAAAAAGACTCGTGCATGCAAAAAAATAATAATTTATGTTCTAACTGTTAAATATTTTTCATTTTTATAAAGCAATACGTTCAGAAGTGATGATAAGAATTAACATTATAGCAATACGTTTAAAAGGTGATAATACGATTGACACTTAATATTTCTCTTGAACACACTTTTATTAATTTGACCTGTATCTACAGAGATGGAAACTTTGAAATGTAACGACACGGGACTCATCCGAAGCCCAGTAAACGTAGAGAATAAATACCCTTCAGACCCATTAATTAATATTTATTGAAGGGCAAGACTAATTCCAGTAGCCACGTAATTCCTCCCCCGGCTCTAAATATCAAACTCAAGGATAAATTCAACAATGAGTAAAGGATAGTTTAAGGAATTCAAAACACACGCTTTTATTGTAGATCGAACTAAAAAATGAAAAAAATAAATTATAGTTTAAAAAAAACTAAAGAACACACTTTATAGTGAATCGAACAAAAAGTAAGAAAATAATTCTTAATATAAGAATAAAATGATGAACGAGAAAATTAATGCCATTGAAGTAAAAGCGTGGGGTGCTTTGTACTACATTTTTACACTCACTCAACATTTTGGAATAGAACTAGTAAGAAATTATAACAATTAATATAGAGCACCCCACGCTTTTACTCCAATGACACTAATTTTTTTCGTTCATCATTTTATTCTTATACTAAGAATTATTTTTTTACTTTTTAGTTCGATTTGCTATAAAAGCGTGTTTTTTAGTTTTTTTTTTAAACTGTAATTTATTGATTCACTACAAGTAAAAGGGAGATAGTGTGAGCAGTATGGCAACAATAAATATTAGGACGCCTTTACACGTGGTAAAATGACTGAGGAGATTGAGGAGGAGCATAGTTTTGGCGAGTGTTGCCCAAGAGTATTTACTTGACAAAAGTTTTGAGTCACGAGTTTAGAAAATCTTCCGCAGTACTGCTGTAAACAAAGGTTGGTGGTTGTGTTCGGTGAAAGAAAACAAATGACAAGTGATGACGGATAAGTCGTCAAGCAGACGAAAAGATACTGAACCAGACAATAGACAGTATTGCTCAACAAGCACCTGAATGACAGGTTATAAAAATGGTAATTGACGATGATAAAAATCAATTCTGTGAAGCTTTTGACGAACTGTTCAACCTGAAATGGGATATTCTCAACCAATTTTTAAATATGCTGTCTTTATGTTTGCGTTTTTGCAAGTAATATGTACCATTTCTCGTCGATCCTTTCCTAATAACTTTCTTTCCCATTCACAAATAACAAATTTAGAAGAAGCATATCGTTAAATTTAAAACCTGGCCCTAATATTAAAAATATTTTTTGCCACTTTCACAAATGCTTCTGTTTGAAGCACTAAATCCCTTACTGGGTGAGGGTACGTGCCTTTCTGGAAATCTGAGACATGACATTTTAAAATAAATTATTACATAGCTAGAGCGTTTCTTATCTGTTAGTGTACTATTTTACAATACGTGGTTGACTTTATACCTTATTCGGTTATAACAAAGAACAACGACTATACCAGACTACAAATTTGCAATCTTTACTCTTCTTCGGTAGATTTTTTTCGTTATATTATCATCCATTTGTAGAAATAAATTAATAATTCTAAAATTTTTGAAGAAAGTTTAATTTGTAGCGTCGCTTCATTAGACGAACACTTTAAGACGCCACTTGCCACTTTTGAAGCCCAAGGGTGAGCAGAAGGGCCAGATGGGTCATTGTATTCTTCAAAGACCACGTTCTCACTCCTGGAGGTAAAACAGATGTTGAGCCGATTCTGGAAACGGCTTTGATGTTACGACACCCAGACGGTTTTCTCGTCACAACGATTTATAGAAGGGACTCTCCTGCTGGATGGTCATCCATTATTTCGTTCCTTCGCACAGGCTGGCCGAAAAATACTTGAATGGAAGGAGTTGTAGACCTGTTGTGAGGAAGAAATATTCAGGAGGGAATTGTCAGTGCAAAGTGACAGGTCGACTGATTAACCCTCCATATGGTTTACGAGGAACAGCGACGAAGATAATCTCAGTCACGACAGCCTTTTGTCTCAAAGGACCAATGTAGCTGGGACCAAGGCAGAAGATGCCAGGTACAGACCCACGACTCTCGCAAATAAAAAAATATTGGGGACGTGGAAAGAGATCCTCTCACGGGGTTTAAAGAGTGGGTTTGGGAGGATCAAGAGATGAAGGAATTGTGAGGACATCTTCATAACGGATTGACGGAGTCTGTGGGGCAGCCGCATCAGTGATTGATCTGGGTTGATACAAGCGAAAGAGGTTGCGGGGACAGCCGCACCTGGGAGACAATCACCTGAAGATCAAAGAACGGTGATCCGGACATGAACTTTTCATCAGCGAAAAGTTGAGAAAACTAGAAACACCAATAAGAAGTTAATTTTTAAAAAATTAATTTGTAAATCAAACGCCTTTTGGCCAAAGCTGTGTAATTCCTCTCACTACCTAGAAATGAAGTAAATTTGAGGGTTCACAATGTTTCAAATTGAAACCTTTTAACAATCAGTGATTTAAATCAAAAAACTTTCGTACAGTTTACGAAATCGGAAATGCAACTGAAAAACAAGGAACATGTATGAAAATGATTTCTTGTTTATTAATTATGATATTGTGAAAAAATATCACAATATATTTATACAGTTTTTTTTTCTGCCAACAGTTACTAGTCAGTTAAGGTTCAAAATAAATATGTCCAGGAAATAAATAAGGCTCAATGGTTCCAAGGCTATGTTATTGGATTTTTAAAATTTGTGATAAAGAATGCAAAACATTGGTTTTGAATTCCTTCTCCCTAGTAAACGATATATATCATTCGGTTTAACAAATGATAAATACTTTTAGAGAGCTGAAGCTTGTCATTTTTCCCTCAGTGGGAATTACTAGCTTTCTAAAATTTTAAATTATTCCGTTATCATATTTATAGATATTTCGAAAAGAACATAAGGGGGCAGAAAACTGGATAATTTCGTGTTAACGATTAACAATGTACTTTCCCATTTTTGAACATTTTTGCGTTATCTTCCTTACTGATAAGTGGATTGATAATTAAGACATAAATTAGTACATGACTCCTTAATACTTCATTATTTTGTATCGTATGATTTGGTATTTAATATTTTATGAGCTATTTGGGGACAATTACATGGAATTTAGCTTTTTAGAGTCTTATGACGGGAGAAATTCCCGCTGCTGCATAGCTGCATCCTACGAGGTGCTAACCAACTACTCAAATGTTAACTCGCGTGCATCAAGATCTTGCAGAATATGGATAGTTTTGCACTTTTTGTTTATTTTTCAAACATCAGAAGCCTTTTAAATATTTTTTTATAAAATTGCAAAATCTCAAGAATTTTTGTTTCTGTTTTAGTTACGATTCTCAATAATTGGGATTGATAATAATGCATTATTAGTATCCCTTTACACAAACTTGGTGCCTGGTTTCCTGTTTTTCATTTGGCTCAGAAATATTCAGAATTTGAGAGAATATATTTGATTCTGGAAAATCTAAATGTTATATGTTTGGTTGCGATTACTAACTAGTTAACTGTGGCGCCCTCGTTTGACACAGAAATCGAACTATGACGATTATACTCGTCAATCGCAGAGTAAATCTCGCTGTTAAAGTATTGGATAAAAAAAGGGGATTACTAAAAAAATTGCCAATTTTATTACTAATACTTATTTATTTGGCTAACATAAACATATATTACATACATATTGGAGTTTTTATGGATATCTATGAACTTTAGTCAAAATTCCTGGACTGCGAGACCCAAACATACACTGATTTATTTCCTTCTTTACTGACAAAATATTTTCTACCTGTCTTGACACTAAGGAAGCTCTGGAGTTGCTACCGCAGGGGTGATCACAGTCCTCTTACCAGAAAGCATCCTTGCCTTTCCCAGCCAATAAAATAACCCCAATAAAACAGGCAGAACGGCATTGGGCTATGACTCTAATGTCAGCACATGGTTCTAATATTAAACAATTGGCATTCACACCACTCAATAGCTAGGTAACTTTGGTCCAACAGCGCATGGTCGACGTCACGCATTTGTTCCATGTCTGACCATACCTGAGAAGGAACCCTATTATAAATCAACTTTCTGAATTGTGCTTTTGCCCCTTTTAGGTTAACATCTAAAAACATTATCATCGCACATATATAAATTCATTATGCTAACTTATACGCCGTTTCACCCGATGCATACGGGGACGCATGAGTTCATCTTAAATATTTCATAGTTTTTATTTATTTGTTTTGCTTCTGTCTGGCCTCAAATTATTCTTAGCATCTTGAAATTTGAGCATATGTTTTGTTACACTCAAAAATTATAATTTCAATAGCCAATGGTCACTACGTTTTACATATGAAAAGTATACTCGTCAGGACACAAAATCCTGTAACTTTGTAACGTGTTCTATTTGGGTTTCTACTTATCCTCTTGGGGAAAATACTCGTTTTAACTGTATTAGTTTGAAAATCCGTAGAGAAGACTTGGTTATATGCAAATGCAATATTCTATTTACGTGCAAGTCGTTGAGTAGGCGAGGTAATGGTTAAGAGTTGATCCCAAGCGGAAAGTCTAGTGTGAGCGACCGGTGGTTACACTTCGTAATATTAAATCTAAAGGTAGGATCCATAGATCGGAGGAAGGCGTCCATTTTACGTCTGAACGACTTAGCAAGTTGGAAGCAGGATCGTACCAGAGAATAAGCCAGATAAGTGATCCCCGACATTTGTTTTACATCGGATTAATAATTCTTGTTGCTTCTCGGTTTTTGATATTAAAGTACATTCACCTAGTGTTAAAAGTTGAATAAAAGTAGTGATTATAAGATCATGTCTGTTTCTTCCTTGAACCTTCTCACACCCGCAATCGACGGGTCGCGACAACTTCTTCACGAGGAGAACACTCTTCAATCACAGTTAACAGTAAAAGGAAAAGTTGAAGAGAAATTCAGAAAAATTTAAGAATAAGTAAAAACAACACAACCAGAAAAATAAAAAAATCCCTCTTTTATTGGGTTAGGGGAAAAAAAAAGAAAATCAAACGGCGACAGGTAAGAATATATATGTTGCATTAATTTTTCCAATGCATATAAAAGGTGAAACCTATTTCCTTAAGGTCAAAGTTTCTTTGTGTGGTATGTAAGACTTGTAGAAAGTCTAGACGAAATTTTTGCTTTTCAGTCTGCATTTAGTTATAATCCCAGCTAAATAAAAATATCATCTGACATCAATGATGTGTCCTTCAAGCGCAAAAAGGAATAATTTTTTGGCAATATTGGCATATCTTTAACGACACTTACGTTGAAATCACACGGGTAATATACGGATATCCAAGTGAAATTTCTATCAGCTGGCTCATGTCTGATTTTTCTCTTAGGAAAATGTTGTTTTAAATAGCAGTGAATGTGTGAGAAAATAAACGAAATAACAAATACAAGAGCGTATACTGTGAAAAAGTTTGCAACATTTCTGAGTTGCGAAATTATGAGATATTGTGATGAGTTTGAATATATGAGGGGTATAAGCAATATTTATACACTAAAAATAATAATTTAGAGAAAAAAAGTCTATGCTTTGGTGCTTGTTTCTTATAAATAAAACTTTGATAATGAAATTAATACTTCAATAAAAAAAGAAGAAAATGTTTTTAAAAAAGGAAAGAGGTACGTTAAATGGAAAGTATATTTATTATTTGCTTAACAGCCCAGTTACAACTTGCACATAATTTTAATTTTCAGCTAACTTTATTATTATTTTTTTTGACAAAAATTAACTTTACATAAGATGAACTTAACTGAATATCTGTGCACGAGATATTCATCTTATTTGTGTAGAAAGCTAATTTATTTCATTCGAGGGTTTTATGTGAAATCCAGCTTTGTTTCTTTAGCAACCTGGCTACTGTTATTCCTAATCTCTTAAATATGACGAGTGATTTAAATTTAATATATATAGTCTCAGTATCATACTTAAAAAACACATTCTTATACCTTTAAGTAACATTAATATCTCCAGTTTTTCAGGAAATTTCAGTGATTTATAATAGGTTAAGGTATGCGACTACCCAAAATTCGGCATTTTTGGGATAATTTTCGAAATTTTTTATGCTTTTATTTTACAGCCCATACATTTAAGATTCCAAAAACACTCTATTTTTGTTTCTACGAAATTTAGAAGCAAAGCTGTAGCATAATTAGTAAGCCGGAAATGGAGTTTACAAAACCAGAAGTAGATCCCTATACAAAGTATCTTTAAGATATTGAATGGGAAATTTCAAAACATGTTTTATTTAGTTCTATCTGTGTTATGAATCAAAATCTTATCTCTGTGTCTATATTTATGTACTTTATTGGTTTTTTTTATGAAAAAAAGTCATTATATTTTTAAAAAATCGAGTTTTTGCATAAAATTTGGCATATTTAAAAAACTTTCAAAAATATTACAAATATTTTAATTCCTAATACATATAAAGATGTTATTTATGTACTGTATAAATATTACTTCAATTCATTTCTTAGAATTTCTTGTAAAATATTTTAACTGCAATTTTTCATCAAAATTTCACGATAAAAGACATTTGTTATAGTTTATAAAACTCTCCAGAAAACTGCAAAAGGCTTAAAAAAAGTTCGAATACGTTAAACACGAAGATAAAAAGAGCTTGACCTATAAATAAGGTGAGTTTCAAAATGTACAATTAGTAGAAATTTTTTTATACTGTATTAAAATTTTTGAATGCATTTTTTGAGAAGCTATGTTTTTCAATTTTTTGATTTACGCTAAAGTTCAATACAGGATTTCTTTTAAGATATTGAATTGAAATTTTCAGAAAATCTTTTATTTAGTTTTATCTGTATTATAGACTATATATAATCTAATATCTGTGTATATATTTATGTATTTTATTGCCCTTTTTGTGAGAAAATATTAGTTTTTTGTAAGAAATTGAGTTCTTGCATAGAAAATGACGCATTTCAAAAACATTCAAAGGTATTACAAATCTTATAGCTCTAAGCACATAATGATGTTATTTATATGTACTGTATAAATATTATTCGAGTATATTAATTTGAATCTTCAATGCAAGGTTTACCGTAACTGCAATTTTTCACTAAAATTTTACTCAAAATTCCCAATATATCCAAAATTATTTTTAATTTTGTGAAAATTGTACTTGAATTCATAATTTTATGTCCCATTTCAAATAAAAAAAAGGTTTTAATTAGTTGAAAATTAATATATTTAAAAAAAAGTGCTCCGAAGGTAGTCACATACCTTAAGAGATCATATTCCAATTAAGCTAAAACAATAACAGAGCTAATTTTAGTCTGCCTAAAGCAAGAGCTAACCAAAAAAAATCAGTCTTAAAGTAAAAGCTATGTCAAAATACCAAATGCTGATCTAATCTAGTAGATACTTACTAATGAAACGTCAAACAGATTTAGAAACTATTAGATAAAAAGAAAACCAATAAATGTTTTAAGGAAAAATATAGAGCGCGTACCTCGTCACCGAACCATGTCGGAATATTGATTACATTATATTACATCGAATACAATTTTAAAGAATGGCCATTACAAAAAATAATTTTAAAAATGTATTTTTCCTTAGTAACTCAATACTGAAATCACCATCTATTGTACATAAAAAGTGTCTCAACTTAGATGTTGCCTGTGGTTCTGTAACATAAATCCCCAAAAAACTTCAAGAAAAGCCCCGAGTTAATCAAGAAGGAAAATACTTAAATTTTGTATGCTGCAACAATTGCCATTAAAATTCGTGAACAAGTAGTGATTAAACTGTTGGTACATTGATGACGATTTTGAGAAGTGATGTCTATCTGTGAACTAGAAAAAATTCTTAACAGGATCGTATTATAAAAAAATTTTTTAACCATCACATAAGCATTTAAGATTTAGTGGAAAACTAAAAACTGCTAAAAATGTTTTGCTTAAGCTGAATTTTTAAAAAATGTAACAAAAAAACTGTTAATTCGGCGAGTTCTTCTGGACTAACTTTAACTTTTTTTAGCTTGGTAATAACATTTTTCATGTAACATCGATTGGTAACAAAGTAAAACTTTGTAAATAATATGCTTGTGTTTTATATCTTCTGAAAGAGTTTTTTTAAATCAAACTAATCTGTTCATCCATCATCTCAAGTATTTTGCTGTAACGCCTTCTAAAACAATTACATACTTATTTCCTTTTCAAGTTGCTATCTAGAATTTTTTTAACAAAATTATTTTGCTTTTGGTTTTATAAAGGGGAAAAAAACCTCCTTTCTTTCAAGAGGGAAACTTTATATTTGTACTTTACATACTTAGATGATAAATAGATTTGTTAAGTGTTACACACACATTGAAACATTTTTCTGTTTTGCATTTTAACCTTCTTTCTTGCGCAAGCGATTCTGAGTGACTGATTTAGATTACTTTATTTAATAACAACATAATTAATCCAAAAGTAGAACAAAAGTTTTTCTGTTTGCTTTTCTTAGTTACGATCTTTGAAATTTTTTCAAACCTTTTTTAATTAATCCCTTAACTACCGATTTGAAGTTAAACGATTCGCTCCCCATTGCAATCGTTTTTAGCACAGATGGACGTATGCGGTGTATTGCAGAAAAAGAAAATGTATAAATAAGAAAATTTTCTTCTGAAATAAGTCAATCTTTCGTAGACACTGACAATTTCATTTCATTGCGTTCCAAAGTGTTCGGAAAAGTTTTACTGATCGCAGAACGAAGAAAAGGATTTCGACGTATATATACGTCTGGGGCATTTACCGCACCGGTTGGAAGTTAAGGGGTTAAATTTTCGGTTGTGGTTTTTCAGAAAAAATGTGAAAAAAGATTTCAGTTGTCAGAAAAAAGGAAATAGAGAGAAACAACTTTTTCTTTTCAACCCTTTTGAAAATATATAATTATAATTAAATTCATGCAGCAGCTTAGATACTGCAGGAGCGATTAAAAATTCAGTAGTATTAGCATTACAATAAAGAGAACTTAAGATGGCGCATGACTTTTAACCTTATCAACGTATTTTCGCTGTCGTAAAGAATATATATTTTTTTGTCCTAAATATGATAAATCCTACGGTTATTGCATTTATATTGCTATTTTTATCCAATTTTAAAGATTTCATAAGGAAAGTCGCATATTATTCTTCCTTCGTTTCTCAGAAGTGTCTCAAAGATTTTACTCTTTGTTTTTTCTATATTTTGAAATATCCATGCGTCTGTGCGTATATTCAGTGCAAAGTATTCATCTAAAACTGCAGTGAATGTACTTATTAAACTTTTTAACCAAATTAAATTTTATGCATCCCACTGTAGACTGAATTAATTTATTTAAAATAGAAGGTCACATTAGAAACTCTTCTAGTGAGAGATGTACTTAGGAAAGAAAGAAAGAAAAAGAGCGAAAGAGTTTGATTTAATTTTAATTAACGTCTCACTCAAAAGCAAGAAAAGGGCTACTGGCGACTGGCTTCGTAATTTTGAACCACAGTCAAGTGAAGAGGAGAACCTGAGCTGGTACCCCTCCCTCTCCTAACTTACGGACGGAAAGACTTTGTGCCTTTTTGTGCCTCAGCAGATTTAGCTTTCCTCGCATCAAGACACAAGTCATTTAAGAGGCACTAGAGTTCGAACCCGTGACTCGACAATGCCGACCCCGTGTTCGTGACCATGATCCCTTTACTACCATAGCCAGGAAGGAGAGAGAGAGCATTTTGGTTTTCAAAGTGTTCATGTTATCAAGTTCATATTTATAACTTTCATTAAAAAATGTAACCATCCCTGCACAGGATAAAAGTAATTTGAACTGAGGTAATTAACTTTCTCAATAACTAAGTCAGAGCACAAAGACATGAATATAAATATTGTTACGTTGATTGGGGTTCGAGGATTTTATACAAAATCAGTCGTAAACAACAAGACAATTCTTTAAGAGCGATGAATATTTGTTGTCGTAAATCAATCCTTAAAAATACAGGATTCAATAGCCAAATTCGTAGAATAAATATCAGAAGGATTTAACACCTTCAACAGCACTCAGACACAATTATCAGTGTCTAACATACACGTACGTAAAAGATTATCCACAAGCACCGCTCGTAATATTGAACAGTCGAGCTAATCGCTAGTTTTCACGGTCAAGGCAAGTTCACTAATCGCTAGTCAAAACCAGACTCACTACTCGCTGGTTGAAACCAGACTGTCTGTTATGGCGAGTATCGCTCTATTTATAGCCGAGGCCGAAGCTTCGAGAAAGATGCGCTCGCGTCAAAGATCATGAAATTATTGGATATCTCCACTAATTTCTAGAAGAATCCAGAGAGTCCCGAACTCGCCAAAAATGGTCACCAACATAACGACAAGTTGCCAAGTTGGTCGCCAAAAATGATGCCAACTTGGCTCTATCACCAAGATTTCGCCAAGTTCCCATTGAAACGCCATTATAACATAAGGGATGGCGTTGCTTGTGAATATTACAGTTTTAACATAATATAACAGGGTAATATATAAATGCATTGCACACCCAAATACAATTATTTACACTATTTTATACAATATTCGTAACAATATATTTAAATAGATGCAAAAACACATCAAAAATGAATTTTTACTTTCAGTTATAGCTTAAGCATCCGTTTAGATAATATTGTTAGGTAGATCTGGGTTCGAGGATTTTATTCTATTAGTCTCAAAGAGCAAAACAGTTCTTTAAGAGCGAGGAAAATTTATTGTGGAAAAACAGCCCTTAGGATTACAGGACACAGCAGCAAAATTCACAAAATAAATCCCAGAAGGCCTTTCTTCCACAGAACTCAGACACAACTATCAGTGTCTAAAATTATAAATACGTAATGATAAAGATTATTCGCAAGCACTCTCTCAATTATAGCAACTAATCACTAGTCGATTCTTCAACGGTCAAAATAATGTTTACTTAGTTTTAGGGAGTGACTCTTATTTATAGATTGCACGGATCTTTCTCGAAAGATCAGCTTATGTCATATATCGTGATATTAATAAATTTATCTTGTAATTTCCAGAAGCATTCATATGGTCACCAAAAATGATGCCAACTTGGCTCTGCCAACATTTTACCACGTTCCTATTGATTCGTCATTATAATATAAGGAACGGCGTTGATTGCGAATGTAACAATTTTAACATAAAACAAATACAACAAAAATAAATAATGTATTACACATCCATATATAAGCTATTTACCATTTTTAAGCATTCATCACTCAAAATTCGTTACTATATATTATCGAGGAAATTGAAAGAACATATTTTACACAAACTTAAATCTTTTCTGCAATTATTCTTGAGTATTTAATTCAGATCAGATTTCATTGTAGAGGATGTCTACATATGGTAACAGAAAAGTAGATTTCTCATTCATCCTTACTCTATTTAATTATTTACATTGAATGTGTGTGTGCGAAAAGTTATCGCTATAATGAACACGTATATTTAAGATAAAATTATTTTACGTATAAAACTTTTAAAAAAAATACAGTGCTACTCATTTAAAATGCAAACCAATAAAGAAGCGCCCATTAGGCGTGAAATTTGCAACCAGGGTAGTTTTTAATAAAACATGTAAATGATTAGTGCTCACAAATCTTGTGCGTGAGCAGGGTCATGTACAAAATCTATGTATAATGAGAAAAAATTGCCCGTTTTTTAAGTATTGGAATGGAGTTTTATCTTGTATGGTTTATTTTTCTTTTAATGCTTTATGAGCTTCAATATGCCTCCTCGAAGTAATATATTATTCAAAGAAAACCGTTTTTGAGTTTTACGTAGAGATCATGTGTTATTCTTCGGAGGTATTAATATTCGTGCTGTGCGAAAGCAAGTCACAGTGCCACTATTATAAAATTGATAGGTGCAGGAGGGACGGATCGAAATACTAGAAGAGTTGAATTCGCCATGTAACACCACGAAACATGAGAGTAGACATGCTATGCACATGAAAATGGCAGATTGCATTACTGGCTGGTTTTTTACACTGAAACATCGAGAAGCCCAGGCCAAAAATTAGAGTCTATTTACCAACATTCTTTGTCAGAACGTACTACTCAACGTCATCTTCAGCAGATAGAATTTAAGTTCAGTAACTTGTCGATTGTTACGATTACTTTTGAGTATATGCTCTTGTCACCTACGGTTGCAATGATGCTTTGAACACCATATTTCCACAAACGAATTGCACCTTATTGGTCTTTCAAATTAATCACGATACTTCCAGTATCTCAGTCTAGCGGCACGAAAGTGAATAATTACATGACTCTTGCATCATGCACCGCCATACTGGTCCTTCTTCCGATGTTATGGATTGAGGCTCCATAGGTTTCTACAACTGTATTCTCTAAATACACAATGTTGGTATAATCAACAACCACCACTATGTCTCTGAAGTTTTGTAGCCCATTATCTCATAACTTGAAGACCTTCCTGCGATCACGTTTCAACAGGAGAATGCGATATCTGATGTTTTATACACTATTCTTCATTGCTCACCAAGTTGAATTGCTATCTACTCCTTCATGAACCTAATTAATGATTGTTCTAAAATGATGTAGCAAGAGAGCACTTGTGGAAAATTTAATGTGAAATATGATCCCCCAGACAGCTATGTTGCTGTTACAACTGGCTTTCATGTTGTTTATGAGGCTATTTATTATGTCTTTGGATAGAAAATACCATTCCTCTTTGAAGCATTGCTTAGTTCCAAGAGTGTTGTAGGAGGAATCTGGTGAGTTGCAGTTGCGTTGCCTGCATCCCAGACATGCTCTATAGGATTCAGGTCTGGATATCTGTCTGGCTACTCTATACTCTGAATATCCTCAATCTCGTAGAATCTTTCGAGCCCTGTGTAGTGGAGAGTTATCACCTAAAAAAAAACGAAAATTGGGTGCCAACTTCTCCTCTAGAAGCCTTACACAAGGTTCTAAGGATTTATCCATATACCTCAGAGCTGTCAAGATGCCAGAAGCCCTGAAAAACGTGCAGCTGTATGTACCTGTCCAACATCACAAGCCCAGGCCTATAACATCACCTCCTGTGTGGTCTACTACCATGATGTTGGAGGAATTGTATCGTGTCACTAGTTCTCTCCATATATGAATAAGTCTATAAGTGTTCAGATTGTATATCTACTCGTTAGTGAAGAGAATACAGGCCCACTTCTCGCATGTCCAAGAATGATATTGTGTGCACCATATTGGTAGCTCTCTCCTGTTAATTGGAGTGAGTAGATTGCAAACCATTGATCTCTTTGCACGAAGTACTTCCTCCTTAAGCCTTTGATAAACAGTGTACCTCGAAACTGAACTACCGGAAACAGAAAAAGGCTAATTGGAGAGTTGAGTAGCTGTCATCTCTCAATTACACCTTTCAATCAAAGCCAAATAGAGATCTTCCAATTTGTGGTGGATCTTAGATGCCTTTTTACTGGTATTCTGGATATTGTTAGGGTTTCTCGGAATTGTTTCCATCGTCTGGAAACCACATTATGAACACATTGAAACATTTTGCTACTTCCGATTGGAATTAGCCTGCCTCCAAATTTCCAATCGCTCTCCATCTTAATCCATCATTCAGATATTCTTTTTGTGCCATTGTTTGTAAAAAACTAAAAAGTAATTCAAGCCTTCAGAAACACGAGTTAAACAAAAATAGTACAAAATAGTGCTTTCTTTTCTTACCCCGTTTACGAATTCTCCTTAAAATCTCTTCCCTAGATTTTGAAAAAGCCACTAAGATATGCTTATTACTTAACTTTTGAATACCAGAGTAATTATTCAATAGAAGATGTTTCATATACATTGCTTTTTTCTGATTTACATTTCTAATACGGCTTAGTTGCTCATAACCTGTTTGAAGCAAAGTGTATCTTATTAGAATCTTACTTGAAGGACCAAATAGAAAATAAAATATTATAATTGAGGTATTACTATTTACTACGAATTCTTTTCCACCTTCTTGCTTAATTTTATTTCATTCAACATCACGTATTTTTAAGATATTGATGAATCCTTTCTAAAAAGCTTATAATAAAATAACTGCATGGGGAAAAATTGATTTTTCTTAAAATTCTAAGGGAGAAAAATTTAAACCCTCATTTCAAATTTTTTCTTATCTTGGACGTAATGAGCTATTTAGACTTTAAAAAGTAAACTTATCTCTTTTTTTAAAGCTAACCCTATTGTTTCAAATGCATTATCATATTGACAAATTAGTAGGCTATGATTATGAAATGATCTGTGAATATCCATTAGCAAATGTAGTTGGTTTTTTATTTAGAAAAAAAATTCTCGTGTACCATAAAAATACAACATGAGGCTTGCTAATCCGTGACATAAAAGCAGCAATGAGGCAGCATTACTATCCGATGTCGGTATTTAACTAAAGCCGGTACAAAGTATCATAAACATACAATTTCAGCAACTTAAGAGAAAACTTTCTTGTGTTTCAATGCAGAATACGAAATATATATAGGGTACGTTTTTTCATATAATTTTTTTATGATAAATTTGTCTGACAGTTTTAGAAAATGACATTGGAGATTTAGCTAGTTTATATCTTGAGGCTCCTTAACTGAAGAATCACAAAAAATAACTGAATTATAAATGGAATGTACTTAGATACTTCGAAAGTTAAATTGCAGCGTTAACTAGTTACGTCAAAGTTAATATGAAGAACGAAGAATTATATTTTATTCTATAGTTATCTCTTGAGAATGTTTTTTTTTTGTTGTCATCAAATTTATCTGAATAATCCCGTTCCTCGATCCACTCAGAAGTAATATATTTAAATAACAAGCAGATAATTTTTTTAGCATTTTGAAATTCATTTTTTTTTGCAAATAGGCTGAATTTTGGCAGATAAGCTTTCGAAGACATTGTAAGTTCCAAAGTGTTAGAACCATTTCATTGGTGGCACCACCTAGTGGTGACTCTCACTACCAAATTTTTGACGCCTGAATTTATTCAAAGTTCTAGCTTGCATTTGATGCTAAATATTGCCGTGATTTAGTTTTGTACCATTGCCAAAGTCAAACTGATACTTACATCTTTTACATAATCATATGATTGCCAACTATTTTCGTATACAGAAAACCTGTCGACTCCAGCCGGAATCGAACCCGCAACCTTAGCCTTACGCGCTACCTCTGAGTCACCGAACTGACGCATTTCAAAACTTAAACATCATTCGTAATAATTGAATTTAATATATTTTTATACAGAAATCGGCTTCTTTGTTACAATAAATTCTATATGATCCATGTTCATAGGTAAAACACAATTTAAATAAATGTATTCTTTTACTTCAGATACTAAATTCAATTATTCAATAGTACTAAAAATGATTTTAGTCCTATTTATACCTTTTAAGAACTAAAGAGAAAAATAAAATCACTACTAATTAAATACCCCGACAAAAAGTTTCCTTTTCTTTATAAAGTTGAGCTGATAAATATGACTTTTCGCAATATTTTTTGAATGATTTGAAGTGATGATTTTTGAAGTTTTCAGCTAAAGGTAATAGAGAAGAGCTACATTGTTATTTAAACAGTATTCTGAAAAGTATCTAATTTTTAATTTTTATTGCAATTGTTCAATAGAAATAAAACTTTTGTTCAGGCCATGTTCTTTTAGATTTTGATTTTTATGGTATAAATATTCAACAGCATCCAATACATAATTATAATAAGTAGTAAATATATTCAACAATAATGCAAATACAACTACTGTCAATGGAATGCATTGTTCGAAAATTAAGTGAAAATGTTAGTGCTCATTATTATTTGGCGAATCAATAGCAGTATTTGAGATGGGAAAGTCAGTCATCATTAAATACTCATTTAATTTCATGATCTCGCTGAATGTGTAATGGTAATTACTTTCCATCGATGCTATTTCAAAGATTGGATGTTAAATGAATATTCGTATCTAACAATAAGGGTAATTAACGATATGACGACCGCTCATTTTGCCTCAAACATTTACATGCCTTTCCGAGTTATAATTGATGTGATAGAGCAAAATGCCTTGTAGAATTTCAATAGTTACTTTACTATATTGGATGCTTGAGATAGTTCTGTATAGAAAGGCTAAATAATCGTTGTTTAGAATTTGCTTAAGGTAAACTTAAAATTTTTAGACAGAAAATATATTGCACATTGTGTTAATTTTATAATATTGTAACCTTGGATATATAAATTTATTGAAAGAAAATTCCTTAACTGTATTTTATAATTGTACAGTTTAAGAAATTTTATATACATAATATTTGTTATTATTCTGTCAATGTTTATAGGGGGAAATTGTTTTAAAAATATTTTATAATTATTTTTCTAATTGTTTGATATCTTCTGTATCAAAGTTGCTTGTTTAATTTTTGATACAGAACAATAAAACTAATATTTTTCTTCATATATGGTCACCCAATTCCCATATTAAACATAGAATTTGAGTTTTCCTCTTTGAAACTCTACCTCTAAAAACTACAGTGCTTCGTTATATGAGTAAAATATCAAATTTTGTGATTGTTGTTTTTTTGTGAATACACTTTCAGTACTATTTTTTTTCTTTATTTTTTCCCCTCTAATGAGTCCTTCCCTATAGTTTAGCCAATAAACTGTTAATATGTTTTATATTATTTTTCCAGTGTCTTGGAATAAAGCAACCCATTTAACTGCATAATATGTATCATATTTTGAAATAGTTAGACATTAATTCAAAATAAAATTTTAAAAATCCTAATTTGCTTTTATACCAAAATTCCTTGAAATAATATTTTTCTCCCCCCCCCCCCCATCGCTCAATGCCTGTTATAGCTTGATTTGTAGTGACCATGGGGTAGTGGGCTCTATCTTTTTTTTTTATCGAACATCATCGAGCTAAATAATGATTATTGAATATTTAACATTGAGTTAAGCAACTAAATTACCATGTGTTCTTAAACATATAGGAATGAGATACCAACTACTGTCACCTTTGTCATGTTTACCTTGATTCAGAATTATGAGAGCCAAATCATATATACAATCTCATTTATACACTGATAACATGTGTAAACTTTCCCTAATAATACTTTAGTTTACAAAGTACGTTTACACTACTTAAACTTCTGTAGATATACTATGAGTTTTTCTTGAAAATTACAGTGCTTATTTAACTAGCGCAACATATAGAAAACCTAATATTATAGGTATAAATTTATTTATTTAATGTAGAAACGTTGTTAGGATGTTTGACATAAATACATGATATAAAAAATATAAGCATACACTCATACATCCAATTGAACTGAAGCCTGCACTATATCTTCTCATAACATCATTTTAAATCGAAAACATTGCTTTAAACATTTAAAAATATAAAATACAAATATCGTATTATAGAAAATATATTGAAGCCATCTGAGAGAAAAAAATTGTGTATTTTTAGGTAAGTGATAAATATAATATAGAAGTAATTGATTGAAATAGCCATAATGTCTTAGTCAAAAAAAGGCCAAAAGATAAGAGATTGCACATATACAAATTTAAAGTAATCTAATTCACTTATATTTCGGAACTTATTAAAAAAACATAGAAACTAAATGATAAATGATATATATTCGATAATATAAATGATATAAATGATAAATGATATATGATAAATTCGATATATATTTTCTGAACTGTATGAAAGGTCCATTAATTTTAAACAAAATATATCTCTCTGAATGTTAAGACTCACAGTATAATTTTTAAGAAAAAATGCTGTAATTTATTGTTCCGAAAATTTATGAAATTTCTTCTAGCATTTTATCAGTTAGCTAATTATACATGAGAACCAATATCTACTACATTGACCAATTGAATAAAAAGAGCTACAGAAAAGATTTCTTTATTTCTAATGTGGCTGTGGGTTGGTGTTTTACCGTTGCAGACCTAGTACATTCCTCATGAACTGGTATCTCTTTTTAGTGTGGCACCCTATAGGCGGATACTAATCGCCGCAGATAAATTTGACACGCAGTTTCCTCCCCAGAGGGAAGCTCCTGAACTCTGGCGATGCGTACATAGGATTTTAATTTTCCAGAGAGCAACCAAGCTAAACAGGCACTCAAGGGATCTTATATGCTGCATAATCATGCGACAGGGCGGCTGTCAATTTTCTGCATCATGAAAATCCACCGACTGGGCTGGGGTCGAACCCGCAACCTTAGGCGTACAAAGCCAGCGACAAACCAACTACGCCACCCAGCGGGGGCTACGGAAAAGATAACGCATTTGATTGATATGTGCACATTTGATTGGTATTTGGTGTAAGGGAAAGAGCTCTGTCGTTTTTTTCTGAAATTTTTTTTTCACTTTTTATATAAGATTTAGTCTAAAATATAATGTCCTTTGTTAGTTACAACTGTCTGCCGGCGTTCTGGTATCTTAACTAATTTCCTAGAAAAGAAGTCGTTTGTTTTGGTTTGGACGCACTCATAATTCATATGTTTATTTCCACCAAGAAAGTTTTGCAGTCACCTGAACAGATGTTAGTCAAATGGTGCAATATGAGCTGTATATGCTGATTGAGGTAAAGTTTCCCAACCCAACTTTGCAATTTTTTATGCGGTGTTTCTTGCCACGTGTAGTCTAGCGTTGTCGTCATGAAGAATCACACCCTTTCTGTTGGCCAAGGACGGATGTTTATGTTGAATTTCTTTTTATACAACCTCAAAACACCAAGTTGTGAACAGTAATGGCCATTTCATTTTCTTTCAGCTATTCATAGTGCCCCATATCCTTGCTGTCTCACCAACAACACAACATAACCTTCTTCTGATGTACGCCAGTTTTGGATGTGGATAGTGGTGTAATCCTCTTTGTAAACGTATGCTTTTTTTCTAACTACATGTTTGTACACCTCCACTTTTCATTTCCAATAGCCAAGTGGTCCAAAAACGATTCACTTTTGTTACGAGCAAAATTTGAAGAACACATCGAAATTGTGTCCATTAATTTTTTTCTCGTTTAATTCGTGTGACACCCATACAGAGAGTTTGGACACGAAACCAAGTCTTTTAATGTAATTCAAAGCAGTAATCTGATGAATCCCAAGCTTGAAGCCCACTTCTGTAGAAGTTAACGTGGGATTTGTCCTGATCATACGGCGTAGCACTTTGTCACTGACATCTGATGACCTTCCTGATCTAGGTTCAACTTTCAAAGAAAAATCACCCAAGCAATATTTCTTAAGCCATCTTTGGCATATTCACGCTGTTACTGCTTCCTCTCCAAACATGTCACAAACTTTCTTTTTGCCTACATCACGTTATTCCCTTTTTGGAATTCATACAATGCCTTAAATGCACTCCCCCCCTCTCATCTCGACAGTTTTATATGTTTAAAAACTTATTAAATTGCGAAAAAATGTGTATAAATCATCAATAGTATAATAATCTAACTGTTTAAACTAGTTTCAGTCGGATCCGAATTCTTGCTGATGATCGACAACGCATAAAAGTGTATGTGTTCAAAAACGACAGAATGCCCAATAATATTAAATTTTAAGGAAGGCTGTATTTTTAAAATCGTTATCTTTCATTAGATCAATTTCAAAAAATATCTTCTTTAATGCTTTTAAATGACAGTGGATTGTAAGTAATTAAAAGGGATCGAAAGTTACCAGAAATTTTTTGTAAGCTAAGCATAAATACGTATCCATCTCTGAATCGATATCAAGAGCGACAGAAATAAGAACGTGATGTATATGTTTAGCAAAGTTTTGGATAATGAAGAGAAGTTTCTTTAAAATAACAATCGCAAACTAACTGAAAAAAAACTGCCATATTTTATTAAATAATGTACTATTGATCAAAAGCCTTTTTATCCTCAGGGGAAGAAATTCAGATATATAAGTGAGCGAAGTAAAAGCTTTTAGTTTTCACTTCGAGTTCAGAAAGGGAAATAAGCGAGGAAAGGAGTGAGAGAAAAAGAATTCGAAAGGCATGTATTGCATTTAACGATTTTTCGTCTTACCTGTAAGAGTGGCTTACCCTGTTTTCTTGAAATGCATACGAGGCTTTGTTTCACTCTGAACTAAGAGCTTATTGTCTATGAACTTCAAAATAGACTGCATAAGAAATAGACAGATTTATTAAGCCTAGAAGAACTTATAGAAAATTCATTTTGGAGTTGCTTGACGCAGTGAACATTTATTCTCATTACTTTATTGAAAACAAACAGGAGTAATTTATATATGGCTAGACTTTTAGGACCTGAATATAGTCTTTTTGAACTTTATCTCTGGAGCTTGTGAAAGACTTTACGGAACAATAAAAAGGATTCCATAAATATATTTGAAGTTGATTGACTGAAATTCGAAGTGGATATTGATGCAATAACAAAATAGAATGAATTTGTCTTAAAAATACTCGCTTATTATTCCTTTGTAATTTTCTTACTAATCAATTCTAATAATGGTAATAACAAATAAATATAAATTTCAGATTAAACAACCTAATTTATTGCATTATATATCATTTTAATCTCTACAATTTAACGAAATTATCAATTTATTGTTAGTATAAAAGGTAAATAAGACATTGGTATCTGTATTTGTAAGGAGGCATTGATGAATTATTTCAGAAAAGCTTAAATTTTTTATCACTGAATTAAGTTATAAAGATTTGTTTTTAATTTATTTGTGAAGTTTTTTACTAATCTTAAATTATCTGTAGCAATAAGTTGAAGTTATGCATACTTAATTAAATTAACAATTAGCTGTACTAAATTAAAGATTTTAAAATATTTTATCAGAATATAATAGCCAAATATTTGAATAAATAAATAATAAATAGAATATATCTCTGTATAAGCTTGCTGCTCTATCGAAATGTAATCAAAAGAAAATTGAGTCTGTGAAATTAAAAAAAAAAATGTATGGGAAAAAAAAAGAAAAAAATGAATAGTTTTTTGATATTGGAGAACACATTACTATATTATAATATTCAGGAAGCGCATTATTATATTATAATATTCAGAAAACACATTATAATATTATAATATTCACAAAGGCACATCTTTATTTGGGTCATCTCCTACTTGCAGATGAATTCATATATTCATTAGCAATATTCACTGAAAAACTCGCCTCATGTTACAAATAATTTAAAAAGATTAATTTTATGATACACGACAAAAAATCTTAAGAAAAATTGTGGATTTTTCTTTAAAATGTTTCGTAAGTTTCAGTATATAAAGAAACACAGTGGACTTTTAGAATTATAGATGTTTCAGATATCCATTGAATTTTTTTTTTATTATTTCGACTAGTATCACGATTTAAAAAATATATATAACTTTCTCTCTTATATTATAACTTCCTTTTTTGACACGATTGTATCAGGTTGAAAAAATGTAAGTAGTTAGTCATTTTAATTTCATTGCAAGATTGCTAAGGTTTTTTTTTCGGATTTCGTTGTTGATCACGAAGTAATTTTATGTTTCTAGAGAAAAGATGAAAAGTAACGTGTTTATAATAGGGAAGCTAGATTAAGAAAGAAAGCAATGCTGTCACTTTCCCCCCATAATGTAAAAATGTCATATTGCGTTCGTGGTTTTCTCCTATAATTTTAATGAATATTTAATGAATAATAAGGAATATACCTGTCTCGTTTTTTTAAAAAAAATTGTATTATCTTGTTATTGTTTATACTATATAGAACTTAAACATTTTTTATCTTATTGAAGTAAATCATTTCTAACATTCACGATAAAACAAAAGAAATCGCTCCTGGATTACTGAAGTGTTTTTATTTAAGATTCCCTTGATCTCGGAAGGAAAAAGATGAAATGAAGGATCTACGGGAAAAGAACCTGACATTGATTTATGTGGAAAAAGGCAATCCGGTGCCTATACTATTTGGTTGTACCTCGTAAATCTTCTTTTGTCAGAAAATCTCTTTCGGAGGCCCCAATTGTATACAGAATTGTACTAATAAAATTAGTACTTTTTCTCACGATACAAAAATGATTTATTGGTTTTTTTATGGCCAGCCTGTTGGAATTTTGAAAGGAAGCGTGAGAAAAAATGGGTTTGGATATTTTTTTAAAAACAATATTGAAAAAGAAATAATGGGTAAACATTACAGAAAAAAATTGTTCACTGTAGTTACAGTGAAAATAAATATACAAACTGTTAGTAAAACATTAAAGAAAACAATTGTTCACTGTAGATGTATTAAAAAATATAACGGTGTCCCAAAACTCACCGTCAAGCTGGCACAGGGGGAAAGAAGGAGAGGGCTCATATCATTTCAGAATAAAAAAAAAATTTCTCATCACTTCGTTAAGGGGTGAATAGCATATTTTTGAAAATGCTGAAAATCGACACTCTTCATTACATCATTAGGTACTGTAACCCCACATTTCACAATTTTACAGTGATTTTTTTTCACTAATGTGATCTTACATAACCCTACTACTCACCATTACATTCACAAAATGAGCAAAACACTTTGCTGATTTAGTTATAATTAACATAGTTTGAGCCGGGATTTGAGAAAATATCACCTGACTTTGATTCTCTATAAAAATAAAAAATCGTACTGATCTAAGCGAGTTATTTTAAAACGTTACCCATTTAGTCAAGATTCCAAAATGGTACAATACTTGCTTCTTTTCAAATCATAACAATTATTGCCATTTTGCCACCGTTACAAAGGTATCTGACGGTATGCAACAGTGAGAAGCAATCAGCTTAATTACCTTCGTTCATTGAGCCACCCATTGATGGTAATTGATTTTCAGTTACGTGTTGGATCGTTGACGAAGATGCATTAGGGGTTGTGAGTGCTGAGTGTCATGTTCTTTAATCTGTTGTCATGTTCTTTCGTCGTTCTCAATCAGTCGATATCTTATTGACACTTTGATGGCCATGGGTCACCCATTCTTACCAACGTCGTCAAAGGTTGCATCTCTACAATTTAAATGTCTAGCTATTGTGCGATTTGACCACGTTGCTTCATCATGCTCAATTACACGTCTTTTATCTGTCTCACGTTTTCCTCTCTTAATTTCACGTTCAAATCATGTTTAATTGCACATCTTTTCTCAAATGGTGACATCTGCAAATACTGCTTGCGAAGCCTTCTATGAAACACTAATACAGTTGACGTGAGTCGTCGGAATCACATTTTTAAGGAAACATGGTACGATTTACACAAAAATTTTTAATTTAAGGATTTTCAAATTTTTTTGATTGCCTCCTAGTGTGTATACTATATAAAACAGATTTTGTGCTCAAAATTTCATAAAAAGCTAGCCATTTAATTTTTTAAGGAAAAAATTTTTTTAAGTGATTTTAAAATGCTACTTCTCTTACAAATATTTAAGTACATGCATGAAATTTGATTTAAAAGTACATAGGACTATGTATAACAAAAGTTGGTATGGGTTTTGCGAAAATATGATTGGTATTGGTACAATACTTCTTTTTGTGAATGTTTATTGAAAATTTAAAAAAAAATGTTTTAATTCTGAGTTCAATTATTTTTAAAAAATAAGTATAGCTTTGATTCACAAATGCATACCAACTTTCGTTACATGTACTATTAGCTATAGGTAAAAAAATACTCAAAGCATTAGGCTCAATAGAAAAAAAGTCTTAGCATTTTAAATAAAGGTAAAGTAGTTAATTTATCTTTCCGAGATAAGTCAGTTTAAATTTTTGATTTGTCATACGGATGTTAATAAAAACGAACGTAAAAGTTTTGTGAGGCTATAGAAAAATATATAAAGAATAGTTTAAGCTAAGAAAATTATATTTGATTTTTTGAGCGATTTTTGTCAATTGAATCGTACTGTGTCCTCTTAAGGAAAGTTATGCCTTGACTTGGAATATTCTACTGTAGACACTATTAGGATTCTCCGTTGCAAAGTTCTAGTGCTCCAGCTACAGTCATTGTCACAAAAAGTTAATCATTTGCATATTCTATCGTAAGGAATATGCGTATGTAATTTCCTCCTATCGCTTTTTCTGTTATAGAGTGTTATTTTGAGATACAGCGTCTTGAATTAATTCCTTTTTTCCAACTTTTAAAATAAGTTTTTAAATTTTGCGTCATGAAGAATTTTTCTGTTTAATGTAGTGCAATCTAAAGCCTTTCTTTTATTTTGTTTTATAATGGTTTTCTTCTGATTCGTCGTGTTCAGAAAATGTAGATTTTCTTAATATGTCACTTGTGATTATCTGTTTGGATATTTTTTGATGATATGTAATCTCACAGATTTTCATAAGGTCCATGAAAGCTGATTTTTTTCACAATATTTATATAAAAACTAGTTAGTTTTCTGTGTTCTAGTATATTTTGGACAAATTGTTGGAAAGAAAGAATTAATGAATATATATTATAAAACCTGAGGCATCACAAATGCTCAGTTTCAAAGCGAAATTTAAATCGAAATAAGAATCGAACGACGGAATACTGCAGCACGATTACGGTTGATTACGGTGTATCTGTGGGCGTCTGGACTGAAAAAAGTCCTCAATCCCATATCGGGATAGTCTTAGATGTTGGAACGACGTTTGTGGGGTTTTTCATTCTGCGGAGAGGCTTGTTGGCTATTGGTTGGTTGGAGGCGATCTGGAGGCGTGGCTATGAGTGGCGTCTTGACTGGGAATTTTGAAACTTTCCCTCTGCAGCACGATACATGCTGTTTCTTCTTTTCAAAGAAAGTAGCTGGGGAGAAGGGGGAGGGTCGTGAAATAAAAGTTAGAACTGTGTAAAAATTTCGATTTTGTTGCAGCACATTAATGTATTTGGAACGACAAAGATAGAGGTATTAGAAATTTATCATTATTTACTATGATTTATCAAATAATGAATCGCAATAACTAACTTGTCATGCTAAGAATATTTTCAAAAAAATAAACGTGTGCTTAAGATAGTTAAACTTCTAACGAATATATGAAAATTATATATTTGGCTGTAAGGTCAATTTAAAAAAATCTGGCAATCTAATAAAAAGACAAGATAATTTTATTCTTACAAAATGTTGTTAATATAACTAAACAACTAATGATAGGTATAAACTAGCCAATCCTTTACTCTGTATTTCTTTAAAATAGCTAAAATTATGAATATAAACAAACATGTTTCAAACAAAAGTTTCAGAAAAAAACCAACTTATTTAAATATAAGTTGAAAAATATATCTTTTGACTTCAACTGCTATTGAAAACAGTTTTTTATTGCAATATTTTGCTTTAACAAATAAATCTTTGTAATTAAACTGTTTTAAATTTACCTTTGAAGATTTGTTTAAAATACTTCTTGATCATATTAATTAATGGATATCATTTTAAGTAATTATAAAAGATTTATATTAGTTTTAAATAGTTTGGTTACATTTAACGAGATATATATTTAAGTATATTAATACCATTGCTTTTATAACAAATTTAACTAAAATTACATCAGAACTACTACATTACTCAGAACATAAATTTAACTAAATTTACTTTCCAAAACAGCTGAGATTTTCAATTTTAATTTTATCTGAACAAGTTACACAATTGCAAAATATATTAAATTGAGGAATACATAATAATAAAAGAAGAATTTTTTCGAAATTCTTTTATAATATAGTTGAACTATCCATAGTTTGTTTTAAAGGCTGTTACACTGCGAAAGAAAAAAAAAAGAATAGGGAAAGTATCGGAAATGTTATCCGAAACTTTGTATAATGTCCTTACAGAAGAATAGGAAACTTTCGATCGAAATTACGCTTCAGAATACTTATATACTATGATCTTTCAAAGTAACATATTGAAAAAAAGTAAATGCTTTAGAAAAATGCCTTTCAGATGGCGTTCAGCTATTGTTCTCTGATGGCTGTTATTTATCCTTATAAGGGGAGATATGAAGAATGTTAGCAAATATACTTTTTAAATGCAACTTTAGTTTTGATTAATATCAACGTACAGATTTCAATTTATATTGCTTGGGAAACCATATAATTAAAATTAATAAAATAAATATGACAAAAATTAAAAATCAAATTACACACACACACACACACACACACACACACACACACACACACACACACACACACACACACACACACACACACACACACACACACACACACACACACACACCACACACACACACACACACACACACACACACACACACACACACACCACACACACACACACACACACACACACACACACACACCATGGATATGATCTTTTCCACAGATTAAAAAAAACATACCTATATTTTCAATTAAACAACTACTATTACAAAAATCTTTGAAATGTTATATATTCAGTGGCGGTAAAAAAGGCTTGAACACACTCATTTTTTTTTCAATTTTTGAGTTAGACGTAATTTTTGTTATACAATTACTTAAACGTTGTTTTTGATTCTAATGTATTTTTTAATGCTGATTTTTCAAATTTGTCTCTAGTTTCTTAATCCCGTATGTATTTTTTACAGTACAGTGGCTTGAGCATGAGATCTAGAGTATGTACACAATTACTCAATATAGAAAAACATAATTTACATAGTAGAATAACGCAAAACCTTACAAACAAGGTACTTTTAACATGGCTTCTGAAAACATTGATTGCTACTTGAATATCAGGATTGTTACATGTTTTAATATCAATATTTATAGGAATAACGTTTGCTTTACTTACGGCTCAACTTCTTTTGGCATGGAATATATTAATTTCACAAACTCTTTTATGACCACCCTGTTGAAAAAAACCCTCTCAAAGCTTCAATTAATTCAAGTTTATTTGAAGGTTTTTTCTTCGAAATTACATAATGGATTTATGGATGCAGGTGCTTTATAGAATTAAGATCTGGAGACTTTCCTGGTTGGTCATTATATTCCGAATACTATCTTCGGACTATTTATGGACTATATTTGCACAGTGAAATGGAACACTCTTGTTCAGAAAAAATTCATGACTAAACTCTAGAAAGTTCTCCTCCAGTTGGTAGCAATTTATTTTGTGTTATTCTGTATCGTTTTGTAGAATTTCCTGGTTTTCTTTGTTCCTATCATGGTGTGAAGTCTTCTAACAAAACAAACGAGAAGACGTACAGCCCTATATCATCACTATGCTTTAGTGAGGGACTCAGATAATGAAGGCCAAATTCTTTGTGTGTGTGCACTATACGCACTAATTTTGCTACCCGAAACGCAAAACTGATTTTCATTAAAAAATATTACCTTTTCTAAGTCTTTAACAGTCTATATAATGAATGATCCTTTGCCCTCACCAATTAGTGGGTAATAGTTTTGGGCGAGCTTCGAAGCCTTGTAATCTAATTTCCAGCAGTCTTCCTCTCATAATTTATGGGCATACATTCCTATTTGATGTCAAAATCCATTATTTCAATATTTGCCATTTATTTAAAGTGAAATCTCGTGCAATACCCTGTATTCACGTGAAGTTGTTTTTATCGAATCTTTCAACTCGCTTCCTGTCCGTAATATAGTTTGTGTTTCAGAATATTTTTTCAACATTCCTGCGATAATAGAAAGACCACATGGTAATTCAGGAACAATTTGGAGCATAGAATATCATTCTTCCTTCAAAAGTTTTATTTTGTATCTTTCATTATAAGGCAGAAACAAAAGGTTTACCCATAACTTCAATATAATCCACCCACACACTTCAAATTGAGTTATAGAATTGCTTTAATCGCTCTAAAACGTGCTGTCCATTCTGCTTTCAACCCTTTATCACAAATGCTCTGTAACTGGTTAGAATAATGGAGAATTTCATAGGTTGAAGAAACAATCACTTATTACACTACAATGCTCTTGTTCCTGTCTTATCATTATATTTTTCTAAAATATTGTTAAAACTATTTAATTTACATGAAATTTGCAAACGGATTTGAAATGAGCATGAAAAAACTCACTAGAATCAATAAAAATAATTAAGAAAGTTTGATAGTTACAAAACGAAAAATTAAGTCAAATTCAAAAATCAGGCAAAAAAAAAAAAATGAGTATGTTCAGGATTTTTTGCCACCACAGTATATATGGATAACTATAAATCATAACTTAACCAAAATTCTACTCCCATTTAATTTTTGTTTTCCTGTCTTACTTATACCAATATAAAGCCTAACAACAAATATTTTCTCTGCAAAAATCACTCAACCTTAAAATTCCAATCGTATTTCAATTCTTTTTATGGTTATAGCCCGAACAATCTCATGAATTACTCTACGTTTGAAACTTTAAATAAAAAAGAAATGTAAAGTTATCTTTATGAAAAATACTTAAAATGTATCAATTAATTTATTATTTCTTGACATTTAGGGGAACTACTTTACATAATATAATAATATTAGTTTTACGAGGTATCTGAGAAACATTTCTTCATTTTAGAAGTTCTTTTTTCAGAATAAATATGGCGTTGATTTCTACTTCATTGAAAATATTAAAAAATATACATTGTTATTCAAGTAGATTACTGAGAATTTCGTCATTTTATTAGTACTTTGATTTGAATAGAGATCTATACATTTTAAAAAGTTTTTTTAGATATGTACATTTTTTCATAATTAATGAAGGATTAAATGATCTATCCTTTATAGTATTTTGGATTTCTCTTAGTACTATAAACAAAAGGGGGAGGTTGGTTAGCCTCCTTTCCTCTTTTGTTCTCTCCTTTATGTGTTTATAGGTGCCGAAATATCCTTCTTTGAGTCTGAATTTTTATATTTCTCTCATCTAGAGTTCCAAAGTATATATATATATATAGACTTGTACAGTTAATTGATTGATTGAGCCTCAAGCTAAGTAAATTAACAATATTTTATTTAATTTAAATTTAATACTATAAGTCTGGGTGGTACTTTTATTTTCTATAAATTTTAAAACAAAATATAGAGTTTTCAAATGTGTGTGTATATATAGTATTAATGTTATTTTATCAAAACTTAATAGTTTTATGCTTTACTGTTATTGACTTTTCCATTGCCCGGGAATATGTCTTTTGCTGTACTCACGTGGTAAGTCTTTATCTAATAGTTTTAACATTGATTTTAAAATATTTTAGTAATTGTTACATGCTATAATATTATCGTTTTACATTAATAGATTATGGTTTTATTTATAATAATAGTTAAACTCTTCTCTCTAGAAATTCCTTGCTTTCCCTATGGCCCAGAGTATTGGCAAATTCAAGTGAAGGTTGGCTGGCCGAAAAACATTATTTTAACCTGCAATCCTGGTTCCTAAGGCCAGGAGTTTGCTCTACTGTGGCTGAGACTGACTATAGTTATCTTAGTTTTATGACTATTTTTTGTATATTTTTGTAGTGCATATATATATATATATATATATATAGCGATTAGAAATTCATGCTACAGTTTTGTTCGACTTTTAACGTATAAAACAAAATGAATGGTAATATGTAACAATTTTTTTTTCTGAGTCTTAAATGATAAATTTAAGAAGCAACTGTATTGCAACATTTGGAGAAAACTCTGTTTTTATTTGATATGTTAAGAAATTTTAAAATTAAGGTTTAATTTTTCAAAGAAATATTAAACATATGTATTCCATATACTAATATGACATAATATTTAAGTATTATTATATACATGAAGCAATACTATATATATTAAAGCAACGTAATACAAAGTAAATCAATAAATATATAAATTATAATATATATAAATTGCAATATAAAATAAGTTTAAAATAATATAAAAAAATAATTCTGTTTCTAAGGTAATCTATATTTATACTAATGAGTTTTAAATACTGTTTTGAGAATTTTTCATAAAAATATTTCATCACAGATCTGATATTACATATATTTGGGTAAAAACTCATAAAAATCAAATCTGTTTTTTAGCACAAAGAAGTTCGTTTCAATCTGTCCTATAACCGCACCATTCCTACCTCCCAAACTATCGAAAACATTTCAAATGTCCTACCAAAGTATTTTAAATAGAAAATATCTAACACACTTCGCCAACGTATAAAAGAGTTCATTTCCGTTTAGAAAGGTTCAATTGAGTTGGTATATTTGAAAGATTTTTCGAAAAGCTCATTGCAGATTGCGTTCTGAAACTATTTTCTGATACAATGAGAGGGAAAATTTTTGCTTTTGTGCGGCGGCAGATAGGTTAAAGGGGAAAGTTTTTCTTTCTGCTGTATAAACACTTTTGAATATCTAGATCAATATTGGAATATATATTGCGGTCATGCTCTTATCTTGTAGCTTAAGTGGCATGCGGTAATATATATATTTTTGTTTGCTTTTCGAGTGCTTTTAAACAGGAGTGATCTATAAAGAAATATGCGCAATACGTATAAGGCTTCTTAAAATATGAATCTAAGAATAACATTTCCCCTAAAATTTGTAATAAAGCATTATGTTCGTATTCAAAGTTAAACGTTGCAGTATTTTATTAATTGCACATTTTTTTCGCAAGGATGACCTGCAGTTAGTTATATTTCAAGATATTCAAGTCCTTACAACAGAGATGTTCATCAAATAATATAGTATTTTACGAAATTAGGATAAAAAACTTTTGAATAAAAAGAATTTCACGAAATTCACAACCATGAATTTAGAAGAATTGAATGAAGCTATTTTTATTTCAATATTATGTACTTGTTGAGCAAAAGCTTTCGCTCTTTCTCTGAGTCTCAGTTTCTTAAATATAACGCCTCTAAATAATTGATTTCTAAGATATGAATCTGTGGATAATATTTTAAATCACTTAACATACAAAAAAAAAAAGAAGAGAATTCATGTTAAAAAATAAAATATTATGAGGGAATCAGTAATATATAACTGATGTCAGTGTTTGCACATGTAATATGTAATATTGTAATTAATCGCCCATTCTGTCTTTTTAGCACATTTTTCACGTAATGGAACAAAAGCGCTATTAGGACGCAAATTTCGTCTTCGTTCCATATTTTGTCGTACCTTTTTCTCAGCCAATAAGCAACCAATTGACCTCGGGCTTTCGGCATTTGGTCGCATTTGTGCCCTAGATGAGCCGAATCATATTTAAATTTATAATACCTTAAAAATTTTTTTTTTAAATACAGTACACACACACTACTTTTTGTTAGTAAAAAGTTCATTAGTTGCATTATTGTGAAATACAACATGTGAAAAACGCCATAAAATTATTTGGCCATGCCAATGATTGATATCTTGTTTCTCTCTCTCTCTCCTATTGGAATATTTTTTTTTACTTGAAAATAAATGGGAAGCAAAAGGAACGGATGCATAGTAAATTATATTTATTTATTTTTTTGAGAAATTTGAGAAGCTTACATAAGAAAAATGAGAGCAAAATATGATAAGGATATTTGTAAAACGTAATGGGTGAGACAGAAATGTGAAAAAAATAGTTCTATATAGATCAAAAATTATTCCTCTCTTTAAAAGACAATTGCGTACATTTAAAGACATTTTTTAAAACAATTTAAATATGTTGTTATTTATGCCACTAGATTGACAGTAACATCAAACCAAGGCCCACGAAACTTATTGTGTCAAGGGGCTAGTTGTACGCATGTCGTTAGCCGTAGTTTTGAGCACCATTCAGGTGACAGTAGTCCTATGAAATTATAAAGAACACTCTTATTGTTGATTGTTATTTACTTTGCCCTACATATAATTCTCTTTATAAACACATAAATGTAGTAAAGATGAAACCATTTCATTAATTTATAATACAGAACTTACCATCTGTCCATTTGCACGTATGCTTTGATATTCAATTGATATTGAAAAAGTTTATCTCTGTAAATAAAAAAAACATGTGTATTAAATTATTTGAAATATATTTATTTATTTTAAAATAGTGTTTTTGCGGAAACTTATAGTATAAGCATATTTTATGCTAAATATTTTAATATATTTTTCCCCTGGAATTTTAAGCTTACAATTTTTCTATTAATAAAATAAATATTTATCATCACTACACTCTTATTAAATCAAAGAAAATGATAAGTTCCGAGCTTTCAGATTTTCAATTAAAACGAGTTAAGGCTGTTTTCGGCAAAAGAACGAGAGCCTGAAGTAAACGCGGAGCACATTTTTAGACAGAGAAATACCTGAAATACATGAAAATTTACAAGATTATAACTCATACATCTGTTAACAATATAGCGTTTCTAAAATTTCAAAATATTCCGTGAATATTGTTTTTTTTTAAAATTTTAACACGTGAAAGGATAGCTCATTTAACATTATGATATAGCAGAAATAACACGAAACACATTTTATGCCAGAAAAAATGGCTCAACTTGGTCAACAATGAGAAGTATAAAATATGTTGCTCTCTAAGGGATAGCAATAGCATATAGTATAATTTTATATATTATTGCTATCCCTTATATGGGATAGCAATATATTATTGCTATCCCTATGCTATTTTATATTGCAATAGCCAGCATATAATATTAATTTTTCATTTCTTTTATATCCGAAAAAATACACTTAATTCGGGTCTTATTCCTTAACATTAACCGAAGACAGCCTTAGTTAAAGAAGCTTAAAGCTTTGAAATCAAACGCTTACGAAGAAAACACGAATTCTCAAAATTTCAAAAATATCGTTTCCAGGCTCATGTCTTGGTAACAGAAATATTTACAAGTTTTTTACAAAATATTTTCTCTACTGTTATCCTCATCATCAGATATTATTTCACAGATTCATTAATAATTTTGAAACTAAATTTTTGTAAAGGCCCACTGTTTGATACAACATTTAATATTAAAAGAGGAGTGGCTGATTTTATTAATTCATTCTGTTTTGGAAATCTGAGGAAATGGTAATTACTTAAGATTAAAACATATTGAAAAGTCTTCAAACAGTGTACATTTAAATTTTCGTTGTTAACATTAAAAAAAAAACAAGGCTTTCTTTAGATAAAAAAAGCAATAAAAAAAGTTTTGAGTTACCTGCGAAAACATTTCTTTATTTTCAGCCAGAAAAAGGCTTGTTATGTTATTATTAAGATACTTTTTTTAAAAATTGTGAGACTTTTTAAGATTTCGTTCTATAAGTCCTACTTCTCTTAAAGCGAGGTCAAAAATTACGAGGTCCGCACCAACAACCTGTTGCTTTATAGTGCGACATTAATGGACACTCGTTCACTTCAGTGAGACCGCCACTGTAACTGAGTGGTCATGGTCGTAAACTCGCGGCCGGCATTCTCGAGTCGTGAGTTCGAGTCATAGTGCTACTGAAGACCCACGCGAGAGTAGAAGAGCTGGTGCACGTTAAATCTGTTGAAGCTCAAACTCCTTACGTTGGCGTAGTGAGGTAGTTTTGAAAGTGGATGCCAGCTTAGGTGTCACCCTCATCACGTGATCAAGGTTCATAATTACGAGGTTCGTCATCAATAATCCTAATGTTGTAGTTGTCCTTCGACCGCGGGTGTGAGAGGGTTCGAATAAGAATCAGACACTTCCCATGTTAAAAATTTTATTTCTTTTTTCACTTTTTGACTTTATAAGAATACGGAGAATTCCCTCTGATAACTAACCCAAGGAACAATCAAACTTATTAATCTAATTATAATAGAAATAAGAGCACTTACCTCATCTCCTGAGCGCTCTTGCTTCAACACTTGCTTTGTCTTTTCTTCTTGGATAAACAATACTAAGTGCGACCACCGGACGCTAATGCTATGCTTTCTTATACTCAATTTTAAACCATCATCCCGCCTACTCCACCACTAATACTTAAATAGAAGCTTGCATTTTCATAAAATCAAGTCATCTCTTCATAAACCAGTTTTCAACTAAAACCACTCTTAAATAAGTTAAATATATTCTCTTTTTTACATCTTTCATGAAGTGAATTCATGATAAAATAAGACAGTTTGTGAGATTCTGTAGCACGCAATCGCATTTCTACAACAACTCTATTTTTAGTTCCTGAATAAATCCTGGAGAGTGAAGGAGGGAGGGAGAGCTACTGGTGATGGATCTCGTAATTTTGAACCTCGGCG
>BMAO01025263.1:0-27876 GCA_019973975.1 Trichonephila clavata
TTTCGCGTAATTTTAATCTTAACCTAAGGTACGAGACATTAAAAATGAATAAATTCGTATTGTTTACTTTTAGTGTTGGATGTGTTTCTCCAAAATTGTAAGTAACGGAATACTCGGTATAAGCTGAATCGTTGAATCGTTAAGATGCCATTAAAAGAAATTCACCTGAAAATTGTCTTAAAAGCTGTACTTCAGCTCAGACAAAGAGTCGTACTTTTAAGGCTTACCATATCAGTGATCTAGAATAGTTTTTTTTTTTTTTATCATGAGTTCCTTTCATTCAACTTTTATGAGACTTTTCCTTTAGACATTTTTAGTTCATCTTATTGAGCTTATAATTCGAGGAGCATTTTCAGTGCTTTGCCTTGATCCCTTGGATGTTAAAATTTTTGCTTGAACAATGCGTGATTAAAATACTACTAATCAAGATTTTCTGTTCAGGTGAGCTCTTAAGCACTGGTCTAATGTACAGATTAAGGTTATAGAAGTTGCTACTAGTAAATACCTTTCAAGCTTAAGAGTCCGGCGAAATCCTTCGTGAAAAAGAAAGTGAATTTTTTTTGTATGACGTTGTAAGGAACTAGAGAGCTATTAGCGACTTCGCAGTTTAGAACTTTAGTTTAGTGATGAGCAGGGCCACGCGATCGTGACAGGTGTGCAGCACGCGGGAGGCTGCATATAGTTTTTCTGTTTGTGTAAATAGCCGTTCTTTGAACGGCGCTGCAGTGGAGTGACGTCACGCCCCACCCCTGTGATGTAATCGCACTTTTTTCGGACACTCCAAACTTGTGCAGGCAGAGGGTGAGGTCATTGCTCTATTGCAGGGGTGGTGGCACGCGGGAGTCGTACTGTGGCACGCGAAGACTTATCGAAAAGTTACAAAAATTTTATGAAAATATTACTGAATTAATTAAATTACGATAGAAAACTATCATGAAGAGAACATGTAAAACACAGAAATTTTCAGCGTGAAATTTTAAAGGCGCTAAGCAAGATTTATTTTTTTAGTATAGAGCCAAAAAGGAGATCATGCTCCAAAACTTACAATTCCGCAGCATTCTTAAGTTCCGAGAAAAGTGTTGGGTAAGGTGAGACTAAAAACAAAGGAATTCTCTCTCTCTCGGACAGTCTAATCTGTCACCCTCTCTCGGGAGCTGTTAATTTTTAACATCTCGGATTTCCATTCGAATTTCAGCTTTCCCTTGCAGTGCTCAAGTATAGTGTTTATAGCTATTGGCTGTCAGCGTATGTCAGATAAAAAGTTTTTTCTGAAGGTGTTGGCTATTTACGATTTCTGTAATGTCAAGAAGTAATTCTGCAATGTATTAGGAGAGCAGTTGTAGATACGGTAGTAGAATTTCTATCTGCACAAAGTGGTCACTTTATAAAGCAGAGGGAATGAGAACTTACATCCATGACAAATCAGAATGCTGGATCCGGAATGTCGGTGATCTAAATGTCAAAAATATGGTTGATAAAATAGCTTATTTCTTTCTTTTTTTTTCTTCTAGAAATACCGTCATGCATCGTATAGATGACATGGGCCAGGATGTTGGAACGCAAATTGTCTCTGGACTACAAAATTACAAATATTTTTCATTAACTTTGGATGAAAGCTGTGATATCACAGACAATGCGCAGTTAAGCATCTTTGTGCGTTACAAGAACAATAATTTTGATACTGCGGAAGAACTTCTTAATTTGAGCCTACTAGTTTTAACTACAGGTGAAGACATTTTTAAAAGGGAACCAAGACGTTTTTCACCTTCGGAAAATCGATTTTTATCTTAATAAAAAGTAAATTTTATGCTGATTCTAAAAATGTATAACATGTATAGGTTTAAAGCTTAATACCTAGTAATCGCAGTTTTAAAATGTAAGCAGTAGCTATGGCGGTTACAACAAATGTCTTTGTATCTGGAGAAAAGTATGTCTACAAACATTCCCTCACAGAACCAGTTCTTGTCAAGATTAAAAACATAATTACAAACATATACATAATTTTTTTAAATGTGTATTTAGAGACTTAACGCGAAAGAACTTTTACTAAAATGTTTGCATGATCGTACCCGAACTCAAATGAAAGCTTCAATAATTGTGTATGGAATCAAGTTCCAAAAAACACAATTGTGAGTTTTAAAAAAAAAATTGTAAATTGGTGTAATGGACGCAGTGATAAGCTTTAATGAAGATGCACATGCAGGGAAAAAATTATTAAGAGCACTAAAAATAAATCTTGGGATAAACACTTGCGAAGGCCTTCGAAAATTGACAAAGTTAGAATTTGTGAAGCCGAGATGACAGTTTAAAAAGCCAGCAAAGATGCCAAGACTATTGAAAGACAAAATAAAAAGAAGGGTGCTTTAGAAGTGTTCATGCAAGATGAATACGAATCTGGAATACTTTAAATTTCAAATTTTAGTAAGCTGTACCATTTTATTTAGCTTTTTTCATAATACTCAAAATATGTTTTTTCTAGTTTTTAGGTACATCCGTAGAAATATCTATGTTATATTTAGTGAAATTTGGTATGAACTTTTGTATAGCAATAATGTATTTAATGCTACTAATTTAATTCCTGAAATGTTAGTATTTTTATTTTTACTGCCAATTTCCTTAAAAAAAAATGACCATTTTTATCAATATTTAAAAAAATCGAGATTCAAATTTTAAAAAAAAAATTCTAAGCAATGAAATATAAAAAAAAAACTACAGCATTTAAATAAAGGTACAATTTAGTAACTTAAACAGTATGATTTGTTGTTTTATATGTTATAAAAGGAAAACTGCAGGTACCTAATCAACACCATGTATACGAAAATACCTTTTGGAGTGTACTTTTTCAAATCCCTTTATTTCTAAAAATATTGTACACATTTAAAAATTTTATGTTATAGAATAGTAAGAAAAGTATGTAGATTGTGTGACACAATTTTTTTTATGGAGTATTTTTGTTGTTGAAAATAATGTTCCTTCGAAAATCGAAATTTTGCTTCATCTAGAACGTCCCGGTTCCCTTAGGAACTTAAAAGCTGCAATTGAAGTTAACAAAGTGGAATGGACAAAATTAGACAGTATTTGCACAGATGGAGCGCCTTGTATGGCAGGTAGAATAAAACACATACATTTTCACAATGTAGAACTTGCATTTAAAAATGTTTTTGGTGTAAATAAGCCTATAAGTAACATTTTTTCACTTTTTTTATATTTTTTAGTTTGGTGGAAAATTTGGAAGTGGCATGCGTAACTTTTTTTTATCAGATTGTGGCACGCTTCCCAAAAAGGTTGGCCACCCCTGCTCTATTGCCTCGCAGTGTAAATAAAGCATTTTAACTGATTTCTCTGGAACTATTTTAAGAAGGCCAACAGGCATCGGATAGATATAGCCCACACACATTTGAATTTTAATTGTTACTTCAACATAACACAAACAAAATTTATGAATTTCTCAAAATAAGACATATGTCAAACAATTTATTTTAAAAACAAAACATTTATCGAGTTTTTTGGAAAATAATTTGATATTTTTCTTTACATTGTCCTTTTATCAACAAATTGTTCGATGTCCATTTTTTTAAAAATTCATTTCACCATTGGAATGTGTGTAAATAATTGCGCTTACTGTTCATGATGTTCGTCATTTCGGAAGACGTGGGAACAGGAGCTGCAATATTCATTTAATTGGCGTCGCCGGACTGTGCATAAATATTTTTTGAGCTTAGAACAAATTCTAAAATGTTTGTCTGCCGTATTTGGGGCTATACATGCATTATCTACTGTAACGAGTTCTTCCGGTGATACAGTAGGACAATCCAATAAAACAAACATTTCGTTAAGTGTCGGGTGTTTTCCGTATTTTTTTCATCCCCAAAAGGGAAATCTTTTCGTGTTAAGAGGGGGGGAAATGCATGAAAATACATAGTTGTCAGGACCATTGTATTATTTCGTGTTAACCTATGTTTCGTCTTAAGCGTTTTCGCGTTACACGTATTTTACTGTAAGTCCCGATGATATAGCATAATTTAAGAAAAATAGAATGTTAGTGCACAGTGTGTTGGTCTACTCTTTACACTCATCATACATTTTATAGCAAAATTCGTGGCAGAGCCGGCTATACCGTAATCGAAAAGGTGTTTTTGCTTAAATTGGCACTGTAGACGGATGTTAAACAAAGGCGTTTCAAAAATGACTTGTGCGAAAGTTACTTTACGAAAATATCTAAAATGTTTAATATTCCCTTAGGAGTGTTTAAATTCAACATGCATTTGGGGAAATTAAGTTTTCAATCGAATAATAGTCTTATAGTTAGGAAAAGCAAAATAAGTGATTTTTGTGTCTATGATTTTGCAACGCTTTTAAACCATGCTCGTTTTCCTTTTGGTGCGTTTTACACCTCTGTTATAAGGTAGTTTATTAATTATCAAGTCTTGCAGCTTTTTATTTTTTTTTTATTGAATGATTTTCATCACAAAGCCTGTTTGAGAAACATTTGAATATTCACTAAGTATTATTAATGTACTGGTAGATGAGTTTATGTCTTCAACATTAAGTATTAGTCGATATGAAAAATTCTCTAGAAGGGTGGCACATAAGGTTTCTGCACGCGGGCGGCCGAAATACGAGGATGACACTTGGCACCCTATTCTCCAACTTAAGGCTCCCGGTGACACGCCACCACGAAAACCTGAGTGTAATGTTAATCCTATGGAGTTTTTTATAATTCAATTTACGTCTAAGGTATTGCTTTTAACTGTATAAAACAAAATGCATCCTAAAGATAAAAAAAAATTTATTTCTCTTGATTTCGATTTTTTAAAAAAAATTTCTAAATATTTTCAATTATCGGATAAAAAAAGTTTAAAAGCGGAAATCCTCTATTTTTTATGCTCTTTCAAACGCATATACTTTAAAATTTTTAAACTAATTTATATATATTTGCGAGTAATTAAATAAGTCAGCATTTCATATTTGGAATGAGGGGAAAGTAAACTTGTAACTCCGCCTTCTTGCGGAAGGATACATGAAATTTTCCCTGCGTTCCCTTGTTGAAAGGTGGTAATTTATGACTCTTCGGTGTATTGTGTAACAGAAATGCCCCCCCCCCAAATGGGTCTTGTTTTCTAAGAATCTATAGGCATTCAAGGTACTATTTACAATTACATCATTCTTTGGAAAGTTTGAGTCTGTACTTGAAAATAACTACAAATACGTTTTGTACAAAAAGCTATCCTCTGTTTTTTATTCCACCTTTCTTAAAATTATTTAAAAAACTAAATAAGTTATATTTTATTAATAATTAAAATGAGCAATTAATATTTGGAAAATGCATTTGAATCGTCAGGATAAAGTGAATCAGTTTTCGCATTTTTTTCTTGCATATCTCCAAAATTGAAATTCCTTTTTTTTTTTTTCTAATTTAAGTTATTTGAATATCAGCTGTTTTAAAACTTATTTTGCACAGTTTATATATTTCAGTTATTAAATAAAATAGAGCATCGTCGCAGCTTCAAAGAAAATTTTTTTCTTTCGGCTAAACGAAAAAAGAATATAGGACAGAATTTCAGGAATTGGAAAGAAAAGTGTATTTCTTTTTTCTAAATTCTTGTTCCGCTGTTCATTTCAAATATTGTGAAAGTTTCCACATACTAAATGGATTTATTGATCATCGCATTTTAAATAAGATTCAAATATTCCGAAGATGAAATACCATTAATCTATATGACGTTGATTTAAAATAAATCAAAGTTTTCCATAATTTTAAGAATATTTTTAGTAACATTAATAGTTTCTTCTTAAAACATATAAATTTCAATTAATTTATTTACTATTGCTACTGATGTTTTTATTCCATTTTTATGTCCTTCACTGAAAATTCAACTTAGAAATAACACTGCAGAAATTTTCTTTTAAATTTCTGTCTGGAAAGCAGTATCTACATTTTGCATTTTCATTTGTACATGTGTTTCATATATTATTCAAGATAACTCATCAATGCTTTTTTTTTTCAAAATGAATTCTAAGAAAATGCGCTATGAAGAATGCACTGCAAGTACAAATACAGGCAAATAGTTCCACAATTTTAAAGTTCAAGCCCAGCACCACTAAAGACCCACCGTGTAGGGGAGCGATGCACGTTAAATCTGTCGAGAGCTCAGACGTCCTTCCTTTAGTGTGGTAGTTAGGAGATGAGGGGCTATCTCAGGTGTCATCCCCGTCACTTGACCGTGGTTCAAAATTACGTGGTCCGTTACCTTGTACAATATTTTTGTTTTTAATGTAGTGTTTTGTAACAAATATACTTCATAACTGTTTCTATTTTATTACCTTTCTTTTATTTTAATACATTCTTAGAAGTGTGCGGTATTGCAGCACAGCATCACACTCGATTTCTGTAACTCCATCGCGCTGCCTATTGCTAGAATTAGACATATTTGATCCTTGCATTATTATTATAAATTATCTATGCTTGTATAGATGAAAAATAATGAAATCAATAATAATTCATTCCGTTTTAAATTTTCACTCCAATAAATGTTTGTGATGGGTCTAAATATAATATAAAGATATATAATTTTTGTTTGGCAGCCCGCAGGATTATAATGTTTTTCGGAAGTGGCCCGCAAGGTCATTTGAGTTGGCCATCCCTGTTCTAAGCCAAGATCGGATAGCGAGAATGACACTTGAGTTTACAGTTTCTTTGACCTTTTTTGAACTTGGGAATCTCGCGTCTTTAGTCATGGTATATAATCCTCCACGGTTTTAAATGCTGATTTAAATTCTTTTTATTTATTTTTTTTAAACATATTGGCTGGTTTCTGTTTGTGATATTAAAAATATAACATAAGTGTGATAAATAAGAAAAATATTTAGTATGATTGGTGAAAAAAGTTAATTGAAATTAAAATCTGGAATACAGTAACTTTAAAACGATTTTGTGATTTGCCGAGACGAGTAAATCCAAACCAGAATGTATGCAAGATTTTCGACAAAAGAAACGTGAGGAAAAAAATAAAAACTGAAGGAGTACAGCCGAAAAGAATTGCACAAAATTCAACTCCACGCAGCAGGGATTTTTTTTTTTTTTTTTGCAACGAACACAAATGTCTCAAACAAACGGCCGAACCAATTACTGCTTTACCAAATCTGTGTGTCAGTCAGGTAACTTTACGATTGTCCGCTCATAGCTTTTTTGAATGATGAGCTCAAGCTCGAAATGACCACAAACCGAAATATATCGACAACTAACAGTGGGACTGTTATTGACATTGTTTTTCAAAGGTTATTAAATACTTTAAAATCTCAAGTATATGTGTCATATTTTAGTCATCATAAGTCTATTGTGTGTGTGTCTTCCCCAAATTGAACAAGAATATTTATTTTTGATAAAAAATTACATGACTCTTTGTGTTAATTAAATAAAATTTTCATTAAAGATAAAATTATTCGATAGAAAATTATTTTCAATCATACCCGATTAATTTTTTTCAGGATTTATGTTACTATTGCGTATTTACCAGGATAACATGTCATGTTACGCATCATATGCGACTACTGTAAGACTCGTTCCTTTTTTTTGTAACTGAATTTATATTAAAAATTCCAACACTATAAAACTGTTCTTCCAAAAAATTGTGTGGGTCCCAAAACCAATACTCAATATACTTTATCAGTGGCGTAGCTAGGTATCCAAAGGTCTTGGTGAAAAAAAAAGAGAGAATATTGGTGGAGTTTTATTAATTAAAAATATATTAGAGTATTTTATATATATATATATATATATATATATATACATATAAAAAGCTGATTCTCCCATCAGCTCTGTGTCAAGCTCTGCAGAACATAGGAAAGCAAAGCTACAAACTACTTACATGTATGCATATGAGTTTCCTTGTGAATTTAGTGATTACCCAGGTTCGATTTGACATGTGATAGACAGGAAATGATAAAAGGAATATGCACAAACAAGAAAATATAATACAAAATTATTATAATTATTTAAAATGAAACACACGAAAAAACAGAGGAGGGGGGTCAAAATTACATCAGTCTGTTGCAGATACCAGATTGCGAAACATTGAAACAGGAAAATAGCTTATTATGAATCATTGTTATAAAAAATAAAATGACCAAGAAGAAATAGCTTCCTGTGTAGTTTTTTTTAGATGTATGGTAAGACATTTCATGGAACTTGATGTTTATTTTCAAGTAAAGATTAGAAAATTGAAAAATAATATAAACTTTTTAATAAGTAAAATTCGCAACACTATACACAAACAAAGGAAAGAATTTAGGGGAATTCCTTACAAGTTTGAAATTACTTTCAACGGAGTTGCCATGATTACAGCTATGTAACAATCTTTTATATTTATACCTCAATTATGAGAGAAATTATTGCAAGCTCGATTTGCTTGGTGGTCAAGGCGTGAGGGTCCCCTGTGCACGGCACTACCTAGCCCATTGGTAGTTACGCCACTGTACTTTATTAAATTTATATAAGATTTTTTTTTGTTACATGTCTTAAACCGTTTTTAAATAAAATTATTGAACTGAATCGGAAATAAAGAACCGACCTGAAATATTTCAGGAAAGAGAATAAACTATTCATTCCATTAATTTTATAAATTTCTCTTGTCATTAAATTGTTTAAAAAAGGATTTTGTTGCAATTTAGTATTAAAGCATATCACAGAAAATTGTTTTGAATGTACAGAAGTATATATATATATATATAAAGGTTTTTGCCTTAACTAAAACTTATATTTTTATAAAATTCAAATGAAAAACTGATGTTCCTCAAAACAGAAACGAAACAGCTTAAAAAAAGCAGTTTCTTTGTACAACTAGAATGTCGGGCACAGTTTTCATGTAATTGAAAACTGCCATGGGGTGGGCAGTAAAAGAGGGGTCAGTTGTCATATAAATAGTCTTCAGTTGGTTGTAAACTGGACCCTCCAAGAACAAAAATAGGTGAAAGAGAGGGGGGAGGGTTTCCTGTCTCGAGCTCCCTTTGCACTTAGAATCCCTCTCTCAACTGTTGTAGAAGAGGCTTGTATGATTCTGTGACGTCATTTTCTTTCATCATGACAGCTGTCGGAACATAATCATCAGAAAATGGGATCAAGTAAATGCAAATTTGGAAAAATAATAGCTTGAAAAAAATGTTTATTTCAAAGTCAAGAAAATTTTGAAAATTAAGAAAAAAAGCATATAATTTATCTTTTATGAAGGAACTATTTACCTCCGATCATTAAGACCAGTACTCATGAGTACTTGGCCTTTCTTTTAGAAACGCCCATTCCCCCCTCCCAGAAGAGGGTGCTTTCATCGTTTTAGAGTTGGAATTTCTGTCTACGGGACCCTTAAACGCCACATCCTCTCCGCTGTACGTTGTTTAATGTTAGTTCAACCATCGTTCTCGTCACTTGACCATGCTACAAAATTACGAGGTTCCGGCACCAATTACCCTCGTGCTCTTTCAAAGTACGGAGAAGAAAGAAAGAAAAGATATTTGTCGTGATGTTTAAAGGATAATGGAGCAGGGGTGTTTGTGCTCCGGGGAAACCCCGGAATTCCGGGGATTTTGAACTTCGATACCCGGAAATTCCGGGGATTGTCGTTCAAAAGGAAGTAGGAATAATAATGAATTATTTATTTTGATCTGGGTAATTTTGTTTGCTTTGAAAGCAGAAAACGCAAGGTCAGTGTGTGTGGTGAAAACACACACACACACACTTTTCCTTTCTTTCTCCAAAGGCAGTGATAATGCGTGAAAAGGGGGAAAAAACTTCTTTTTTGTTCTTTCCTTATTGCGAGTTCTGACTCATTCCCCCGGTTCTCGGACATTCTCTTCTGGATTCTTTTCGGCAAGTAGGCGCGGCAGAAAAAAAAGGGAGAGACTTCGTTCGACCAGATGTGCGATCACGTGACTCTGGGTTCAAAGGTCTTATCTCTCCTGGCGTGGCGCCAATAAGTAGAGAAGGGGGATTTTTCGCCGTATTAGCTATTTGTCATTGATAGCTTGGCAACTTTTTTTTCTCCGCTGTGTAAAATTTTCGTTTCATTTATTGATGCACGTGTAAATTTTTCGTTTCATTTATTGATGCACGTGTAAATTTTTCGTTTCGTTTATTGAAATATTTTTTTATTTATGTACGCAAGAGAATTTCACTATGAAATTTCTCGATATAAATAGTGATTTTATACAATTAGAAGAAGGTGTCCGGAATGCATTTAGGTGGAATTGGATTGAACGGAGAGATGGTAATGGGGATACCATCGGCACATGGTGCAAGAAAAATGTTGCTGGACAAGCATATTGTGTTTTTTGTAACTCACTGCTGAAGTATGGTGGGGAAGGATTCAAGGCTTTCACAAATCATTCTAAAACTGTGACGCACATAAAATATTCAAAGTGCATTTAGACATTCAATGACTTTAAGTAATTATGCTAATTCAAAAAATACTGATGACTTACTGGAGACTGATGCTCGGCCATTGGATATAGTGACAAGAAAAGCACGCCAAGAGGTATTAATAACTTCGTTTATCGCCGAGAATTCTCTTTCTTTCAATGTAGCTCCCAATTTAATTGAACTCAGCAAACAGTTGAGCCGCGATCAGACGGCACTAAACTCGTTGGAAATGTCCAGGACTACTGCATGTTATAAGATGAAATATGGGCTCGCAAAAACTATTAAGGAAAATATCATGTACGTTTGTTTCGGGCGCCATGGGTGCTGAATTTCTGTTTATGGATGACAACGCCCGTCCTCACCGTGCAAACATTGTAGACCAGGGGTCGGCAACCTTTTAGCTTTGACGTGCCAAACCAATTTACCAATATGATTCAGTGTGCCACACAGTAGTACATTTTTTAAACAATTCGATTCCCACAATAGTACATGCAAAGTTAGAGAATAGAGGTAAATAATATAGATATGTACAGTTTTATTATATATTAATTTTGTAACATTTAAAGATTTTTCTTAACATAAAAATAAACAGCATAAAATATAGTTATTTGTTCAACAAAAATTTAAAAAATTAAAATTGTGTGTGTACATGTATTATGTATTTTTAAAGATATTTATTAAAGTAAGAAATAGACTACAGAAAATATAAGTATGTCCCTTCAATATACTTAAATAAAAATTTTAATGGGAACCTAGTTCTTGCACCTATCCACTTTCATATTGCAAACTCAGGGGTATAATCTAATTCGTTTTTGAGCTTTCAGAAGTTAAACAATTTCTTTGCGGACTCGAAAAATTTCGAATATGAGGAAAAATTCTTTATTTTGATATGTAAAACCAAAAGTGGAAAGCAAGTACGTGCAATTTTATGTCTTCAAGCAATTAAATCTATCCAGCAATGATATTGAGTAATTTACATTATAGCTGTTAATTTTCTTTTGAGTCATTTAGATTTTTTCGTAATTCCGTAAATGTCCAATATTCTGAAGATGTTTGTCAAATAAGGTACATTACACATTTCTCTTTTGCCATCCACTCAAAAATTGACAAAATGGAGATTAGCACAGAGTGCCATTAAGAATTGTACCGCGTGCCATAGGTTGCCGACCCCTGTTGTAGACGAATGCCTTCAATCGGAGGATATCACCCGTATGGATTGGCCAGCATACTCACCGGACTTGAATCCAATAGAGCATGTGTGGGATATGCTTGGCCGACGAACTGTTGCCCGTCAACCCCCTCCCACCTGTCTACCGGAACTTCGGAGGGCATTGCTTGATGAGTGGTGTAATATTCCCCAAGTTCAGATTGATAATTTGATACTCAGCATGCGTAGGCGTTGTAAGGCCTGTATTGCATCGTCCGGGAGACATACTCCGTATTAACCATCATACTAACCATGTTATACTATTTTTTGTAAATAGGTTCTTTTTTAAAATTTGCTCTAGGGAGTAAAAATCGCAATTTTTATTAATTATGTCTAACATATATAGCATCTTTTTTGCTCTTTACCTTTTGTTTAATAAATAGACTTTACAAATAAGTCAAATTTGTTTTGCTTCTGTCTCTTTCTTTGCCTGAACTTCATTATCCTTAATTTATGGACATAGTGTAAAATAGTAGCTGTTATATATAATTATATAACTATGTATGTGTTTGTAAACTTATCTTAGTTTATTGTAATAAAATAGTAGCTGTTATATATATATATAATTATATATGTTGTATACGCTCTGGCGACACCAGCGCCACTCTCTGTAAACCCCGGATGTAAGGGGGAGAAGGAATAGACTTACTCTTCTCCCAGCAGCTCGCGCCTAGTCAGGTTTAACAACCTGTAGATGTCATTAAATATCCTTAAACATTTAGCAAATGAGACATTTGGTGGGTTTTTCAATGGGCGCAGTCATTTCTAAAGGTTACAGAGCAACTGTATTGGAACACTACTTGCTCACATGCAGTAGTGGGGATTTAACCCTTTGAAGCGCGGAAAAATAAATTCGCTGAATTTTTCAAAATAAAATTATAAATGCAATGTATAGAACCTAAGAATAGAGAAAATACCTTTAAAAAAATTACAGTACGTTCCCCCGAGGGGGGAGGTGGTTTCATAGAAGTACCACCGCGCACCTACGACATAATTCTCGGATGACCAATATATGATTTGCGTCAGATTTGTAAGAATATTTTTTATATATTTTGTAATAAATTTACTAAAATATGCAATATTAAGTATTAGAATTACTTTTTAAATATTAAATAATACAAAATATAACTATAAGTGATTGAAATCAACTTCAATAGCCAGTAAAGTTTTTTTTTTCATTGTTTCTTTATTATTAAATAATTAAAACATGCAGTAATAAAGAAAAAATAAACCCCTCCCCCAAATCAATGGCAAAACCCCCCTAAATTATTAGTTATTTCACTGCCTGAGTCAACGAAAAGAAAAAAAAGGGCTAAATCTCTCGCGTGTGGGTGCTGTAAGCCGGAGAAGAAACGGACAATTTTCATGTTCTAGGTGCGCTGTGGTACATATCTGAAACCACCACAAAGTAAATTGGGTAGAGTTGGTTCTTTTCATCATTTATCATACTAAAAATTAGTTGTGCTATGAACAGCATATGCAGCAAAAATGTACATACCTTACTTTGAATTTTTGTCTATTTTTATTTACTAAAAAAAATCTTTTTGAAAGTGGTTAAAAAAGGCTTTTAAAATGATGCATTTTACTCACAGAAATAAAAGTTTTCTGTCTCGTGCTGACATCTAGTGTCTTTTATAAGAGTTAAAAGATATGTTTGGGACCTGTGGTTCCATTGAAATACCATTGCGCGTTTAGAGATTTTTTAGAAAATGGTGGTTTCAGAGAGATACCACCGCGCGTTAAAGGGTTAAGTACCATGCTTGGCTTGGTACTCATTTGATCTCGAACTTACTGGATGCCCTTTGAATCATGGAAGAAATATTTCTAAATTACTTTTTTGTTATAAGATTATTGGAGCAATTCATTTTTTGTTTTATGACATGATTTTGAGCTACCTAGTTAGCAATTGACTAATCAAACATGTGTTCTACTGGAATAAGGTATTAGTATAATTTTGACTTAAAATTTAATATGTTATTAGCGTGTTTTGGCACTTCTTGGATAGTATATTGCATTTAAAATGATAGTTTGAATGATTTTGTCATTCTAAATTTCAGTGTTATCCTTATGCAACAAAGTTAATTCAGGAATTTAAAAGATACTGTAAAATTTCCCTTTAAGTTTACACTATATTTTTATTCACCCTGTGTTAGTTTAATTTAGAAGACAAAATGACTTGCTATGCGTAAGGTACGTTGAATTATGTATTGCAATTTCTTATTTAAACCTTTTTCTCTTAGTAAATGACTAAATAGTATTTTATTCATATTTGTGGATGAATTTATCAGTTGAAAGAGTTGTAAAAATATTTTTCCTTTTTCAGTAATTTTGCTGGTCGTACTTTCTTATTAAACTCGCTGAATACAGTCTATTATAAGCTTATTCCTAATGATAGTCAGCTTACATAAGTTAATCATTTTTTTAAAGCTTCTTTGTGATGTATGCAATCTAAAATTTGAAGGTGTGTACCTGTAAAGTAAAGTTGCAACTATACAGTTTTAACTGTTGAAGCAAAAACATAATTGTAAGTTTTTATGTATGTTTTGCTCTGAGCCTCCAATGAAGTTCTTCCAACTTCTAAAACTGTCAACTTGCATTTGTGTTGGAGAAATGTAAAAGTTAAAGCATGTATCTCATATTAAGAGTGATCGTCACTTTATAATGAAGGTAATTTGAAGTTAATTTAATACACTTATCGCACATGTAGTTATTTCTCTCCAGTTTCAAGATTCCATTGCAGGTAAAGTTATTAGTCTTGATTCATTATATAAGGTACCGAGTTTAGCAGAGATTGAAGAATCCTCTTAACTTCTGTAAACTGGCCGTTCGGAATTCTATTGCTCTCCACGTTACCTTGGCGCGAAGCTATAGCTGGGTACCAGCTTGTACACAATTTTGTCATGGAACACAATTACGAGGTACGTCACCATTATTTCAATTGCTATATTAAAATGAATTTAAGCTTTCGCGTAATTTTAATCTTAACCTAAGGTACGAGACATTAAAAATGAATAAATTCGTATTGTTTACTTTTAGTGTTGGATGTGTTTCTCCAAAAATTGTAAGTAACGGAATACTCGGTATAAGCTGAATCGTTAAAGATGCCATTAAAAGAAATTCACCTGAAAATTGTCTTAAAAGCTGTACTTCAGCTCAGACAAAGAGTCGTACTTTTAAGGCTTACCATATCAGTGATCTAGAATAGTTTTTTTTATTTTTTATCATGAGTTCCTTTTCATTCAACTTTTATGAGACTTTTCCTTTAGACATTTTTAGTTCATCTTATTGAGCTTATAATTCGAGGAGCATTTTCAGTGCTTTTGCCTTGATCCCTTGGATGTTAAAATTTTTGCCTTGAACAATGCGTGATTAAAATACTACTAATCAAGATTTTCTGTTCAGGTGAGCTCTTAAGCACTGGTCTAATGTACAGATTAAGGTTATAGAAGTTGCTACTAGTAAATACCTTTCAAGCTTAAGAGTCCGGCGAAATCCTTCGTGAAAAAGAAAGTGAATTTTTTTTGTATGACGTTGTAAGGAACTAGAGAGCTATTAGCGACTTCGCAGTTTAGAACTTTAGTTTAGTGATGAGCAGGGCCACGCGATCGTGACAGGTGTGCAGCACGCGGGAGGCTGCATATAGTTTTCTGTTTGTGTAAATAGCCGTTCTTTGAACGGCGCTGCAGTGGAGTGACGTCACGCCCCCACCCCTGTGATGTAATCGCACTTTTTTCGGACACTCCAAACTTGTGCAGGCAGAGGGTGAGGTCATTGCTCTATTGCAGGGGTGGTGGCACGCGAAGACTTATCGAAAAGTTACAAAAATTTTATGAAAATATTACTGAATTAATTAAATTACGATAGAAAACTATCATGAAGAGAACATGTAAAACACAGAAATTTTCAGCGTGAAATTTTAAAGGCGCTAAGCAAGATTTATTTTTTTAGTATAGAGCCAAAAAGGAGATCATGCTCCAAAACTTACAATTCCGCAGCATTCTTAAGTTCCGAGAAAAGTGTTGGGTAAGGTGAGACTAAAAACAAAGGAATTCTCTCTCTCTCGGACAGTCGAATCTGTCCAATAATCTGTCACCCTCTCTCGGGAGCTGTTAATTTTTAACATCTCGGATTTCCATTCGAATTTCAGCTTTCCCTTGCAGTGCTCAAGTATAGTGTTTATAGCTATTGGCTGTCAGCGTATGTCAGATAAAAAGTTTTTTCTGAAGGTGTTGGCTATTTACGATTTCTGTAATGTCAAGAAGTAATTCTGCAATATATTAGGAGAGCAGTTGTAGATACGGTAGTAGAATTTCTATCTGCACAAAGTGGTCACTTTATAAAGCAGAGGGAATGAGAACTTACATCCATGACAAATCAGAATGCTGGATCCGGAATGTCGGTGATCTAAATGTCAAAAATATGGTTGATAAAATAGCTTATTTCTTTCTTTTTTTTTCTTCTAGAAATACCGTCATGCATCGTATAGATGACATGGGCCAGGATGTTGGAACGCAAATTGTCTCTGGACTACAAAATTACAAATATTTTTCATTAACTTTGGATGAAAGCTGTGATATCACAGACAATGCGCAGTTAAGCATCTTTGTGCGTTACAAGAACAATAATTTTGATACTGCGGAAGAACTTCTTAATTTGAGCCTACTAGTTTTAACTACAGGTGAAGACATTTTTAAAAGGGAACCAAGACGTTTTTCACCTTCGGAAAATCGATTTTTATCTTAATAAAAAGTAAATTTTATGCTGATTCTAAAAATGTATAACATGTATAGGTTTAAAGCTTAATACCCTAGTAATCGCAGTTTTAAAATGTAAGCAGTAGCTATGGCGGTTACAACAAATGTCTTTGTATCTGGAGAAAAGTATGTCTACAAACATTCCCTCACAGAACCAGTTCTTGTCAAGATTAAAAACATAATTACAAACATATACATAATTTTTTTAAATGTGTATTTAGAGACTTAACCGCGAAAGAACTTTTACTAAAATGTTTGCATGATCGTACCCCGAACTCAAATGAAAGCTTCAATAATTGTGTATGGAATCAAGTTCCAAAAAACACAATTGTGAGTTTTAAAAAAAAAATTGTAAATTGGTGTAATGGACGCAGTGATAAGCTTTAATGAAGATGCACATGCAGGGAAAAAATTATTAAGAGCACTAAAAATAAATCTTGGGATAAACACTTGCGAAGGCCTTCGAAAAATTGACAAAGTTAGAATTTGTGAAGCCGAGATGACAGTTTAAAAAGCCAGCAAAGATGCCAAGACTATTGAAAGACAAAATAAAAAGAAGGGTGCTTTAGAAGTGTTCATGCAAGATGAATACGAATCTGGAATACTTTAAATTTCAAATTTTAGTAAGCTGTACCATTTTATTTAGCTTTTTTCATAATACTCAAAATATGTTTTTCTAGTTTTTAGGTACATCCGTAGAAATATCTGTTATATTTTAGTGAAATTTGGTATGAACTTTTGTATAGCAATAATGTATTTAATGCTACTAATTTAATTCCTGAAATGTTAGTATTTTTATTTTTACTGCCAATTTCCTTAAAAAAAAATGACCATTTTTATCAATATTTAAAAAAATCGAGATTCAAATTTTAAAAAAAAATTCTAAGCAATGAAATATAAAAAAAAAACTACAGCATTTAAATAAAGGTACAATTTAGTAACTTAAACAGTATGATTTGTTGTTTTATATGTTATAAAAGGAAAACTGCAGGTACCTAATCAACACCATGTATACGAAAATACCTTTTGGAGTGTACTTTTTCAAATCCCTTTATTTCTAAAAATATTGTACACATTTAAAAATTTTATGTTATAGAATAGTAAGAAAAGTATGTAGATTGTGTGACACAATTTTTTTTATGGAGTATTTTTGTTGTTGAAAATAATGTTCCTTCGAAAATCGAAATTTTGCTTCATCTAGAACGTCCCGGTTCCCTTAGGAACTTAAAAGCTGCAATTGAAGTTAACAAAGTGGAATGGACAAAATTAGACAGTATTTGCACAGATGGAGCGCCTTGTATGGCAGGTAGAATAAAACACATACATTTTCACAATGTAGAACTTGCATTTAAAAATGTTTTTGGTGTAAATAAGCCTATAAGTAACATTTTTTCACTTTTTTATATTTTTTTAGTTTGGTGGAAAATTTGGAAGTGGCATGCGTAACTTTTTTTTATCAGATTGTGGCACGCTTCCCAAAAAGGTTGGCCACCCCTGCTCTATTGCCTCGCAGTGTAAATAAAGCATTTTAACTGATTTCTCTGGAACTATTTTAAGAAGGCCAACAGGCATCGGATAGATATAGCCCACACACATTTGAATTTTAATTGTTACTTCAACATAACACAAACAAAATTTATGAATTTCTCAAAATAAGACATATGTCAAACAATTTATTTTAAAAACAAAACATTTATCGAGTTTTTTGGAAAATAATTTGATATTTTTCTTTACATTGTCCTTTTATCAACAAATTGTTCGATGTCCATTTTTTTAAAAATTCATTTCACCATTGGAATGTGTGTAAATAATTGCGCTTACTGTTCATGATGTTCGTCATTTCGGAAGACGTGGGAACAGGAGCTGCAATATTCATTTAATTGGCGTCGCCGGACTGTGCATAAATATTTTTTGAGCTTAGAACAAATTCTAAAATGTTTGTCTGCCGTATTTGGGGCTATACATGCATTATCTACTGTAACGAGTTCTTCCGGTGATACAGTAGGACAATCCAATAAAACAAACATTTCGTTAAGTGTCGGGTGTTTTCCGTATTTTTTTCATCCCCAAAAGGGAAATCTTTTCGTGTTAAGAGGGGGGGAAATGCATGAAAATACATAGTTGTCAGGACCATTGTATTATTTCGTGTTAACCTATGTTTCGTCTTAAGCGTTTTCGCGTTACACGTATTTTACTGTAAGTCCCGATGATATAGCATAATTTAAGAAAAATAGAATGTTAGTGCACAGTGTGTTGGTCTACTCTTTACACTCATCATACATTTTATAGCAAAATTCGTGGCAGAGCCGGCTATACCGTAATCGAAAAGGTGTTTTTGCTTAAATTGGCACTGTAGACGGATGTTAAACAAAGGCGTTTCAAAAATGACTTGTGCGAAAGTTACTTTACGAAAATATCTAAAATGTTTAATATTCCCTTAGGAGTGTTTAAATTCAACATGCATTTGGGGAAATTAAGTTTTCAATCGAATAATAGTCTTATAGTTAGGAAATGCAAAATAAGTGATTTTTGTGTCTATGATTTTGCAACGCTTTTAAACCATGCTCGTTTTCCTTTTGGTGCGTTTTACACCTCTGTTATAAGGTAGTTTATTAATTATCAAGTCTTGCAGCTTTTTATTTTTTTTTTATTGAATGATTTTCATCACAAAGCCTGTTTGAGAAACATTTGAATATTCACTAAGTATTATTAATGTACTGGTAGATGAGTTTATGTCTTCAACATTAAGTATTAGTCGATATGAAAAATTCTCTAGAAGGGTGGCACATAAGGTTTCTGCACGCGGGCGGCCGAAATACGAGGATGACACTTGGCACCCTATTCTCCAACTTAAGGCTCCCGGTGACACGCCACCACGAAAACCTGAGTGTAATGTTAATCCTATGGAGTTTTTTATAATTCAATTTACGTCTAAGGTATTGCTTTTAACTGTATAAAACAAAATGCATCCTAAAGATAAAAAAAAAATTTATTTCTCTTGATTTCGATTTTTTAAAAAAAATTTCTAAATATTTTCAATTATCGGATAAAAAAAGTTTAAAAGCGGAAATCCTCTATTTTTTATGCTCTTTCAAACGCATATACTTTAAAAATTTTAAACTAATTTATATATATTTGCGAGTAATTAAATAAGTCAGCATTTCATATTTGGAATGAGGGGAAAGTAAACTTGTAACTCCGCCTTCTTGCGGAAGGATACATGAAATTTTCCCTGCGTTCCCTTGTTGAAAGGTGGTAATTTATGACTCTTCGGTGTATTGTGTAACAGAAATGCCCCCCCCCCAAATGGGTCTTGTTTTCTAAGAATCTATAGGCATTCAAGATACTATTTACAATTACATCATTCTTTGGAAAGTTTGAGTCTGTACTTGAAAATAACTACAAATACGTTTTGTACAAAAAGCTATCCTCTGTTTTTTATTCCACCTTTCTTAAAATTATTTAAAAAACTAAATAAGTTATATTTTATTAATAATTAAAATGAGCAATTAATATTTGGAAAATGCATTTGAATCGTCAGGATAAAGTGAATCAGTTTTCGCATTTTTTTCTTGCATATCTCCAAAATTGAAATTCCTTTTTTTTTTTTTCTAATTTAAGTTATTTGAATATCAGCTGTTTTAAAACTTATTTTGCACAGTTTATATTTCAGTTATTAAATAAAATAGAGCATCGTCGCAGCTTCAAAGAAAATTTTTTTCTTTCGGCTAAACGAAAAAAGAATATAGGACAGAATTTCAGGAATTGGAAAGAAAAGTGTATTTCTTTTTTCTAAATTCTTGTTCCGCTGTTCATTTCAAATATTGTGAAAGTTTCCACATACTAAATGGATTTATTGATCATCGCATTTTAAATAAGATTCAAATATTCCGAAGATGAAATACCATTAATCTATATGACGTTGATTTAAAATAAATCAAAGTTTTCCATAATTTTAAGAATATTTTTAGTAACATTAATAGTTTCTTCTTAAAACATATAAATTTCAATTAATTTATTTACTATTGCTACTGATGTTTTTATTCCATTTTTATGTCCTTCACTGAAAATTCAACTTAGAAATAACACTGCAGAAATTTTCTTTTAAATTTCTGTCTGGAAAGCAGTATCTACATTTTGCATTTTCATTTGTACATGTGTTTCATATATTATTCAAGATAACTCATCAATGCTTTTTTTTTCAAAATGAATTCTAAGAAAATGCGCTATGAAGAATGCACTGCAAGTACAAATACAGGCAAATAGTTCCACAATTTTAAAGTTCAAGCCCAGCACCACTAAAGACCCACCGTGTAGGGGAGCGATGCACGTTAAATCTGTCGAGAGCTCAGACGTCCTTCCTTTAGTGTGGTAGTTAGGAGATGAGGGGCTATCTCAGGTGTCATCCCCGTCACTTGACCGTGGTTCAAAATTACGTGGTCCGTTACCTTGTACAATATTTTTGTTTTTAATGTAGTGTTTTGTAACAAATATACTTCATAACTGTTTCTATTTTATTACCTTTCTTTTATTTTAATACATTCTTAGAAGTGTGCGGTATTGCAGCACAGCATCACACTCGATTTCTGTAACTCCATCGCGCTGCCTATTGCTAGAATTAGACATATTTGATCCTTGCATTATTATTATAAATTATCTATGCTTGTATAGATGAAAAATAATGAAATCAATAATAATTCATTCCGTTTTAAATTTTCACTCCAATAAATGTTTGTGATGGGTCTAAATATAATATAAAGATATATAATTTTTGTTTGGCAGCCCGCAGGATTATAATGTTTTTCGGAAGTGGCCCGCAAGGTCATTTGAGTTGGCCATCCCTGTTCTAAGCCAAGATCGGATAGCGAGAATGACACTTGAGTTTACAGTTTCTTTGACCTTTTTTGAACTTGGGAATCTCGCGTCTTTAGTCATGGTATATAATCCTCCACGGTTTTAAATGCTGATTTAAATTCTTTTTATTTATTTTTTTTAAACATATTGGCTGGTTTCTGTTTGTGATATTAAAAATATAACATAAGTGTGATAAATAAGAAAAATATTTAGTATGATTGGTGAAAAAAGTTAATTGAAATTAAAATCTGGAATACAGTAACTTTAAAACGATTTTGTGATTTGCCGAGACGAGTAAATCCAAACCAGAATGTATGCAAGATTTTCGACAAAAGAAACGTGAGGAAAAAAATAAAAACTGAAGGAGTACAGCCGAAAAGAATTGCACAAAATTCAACTCCACGCAGCAGGGATTTTTTTTTTTTTTGCAACGAACACAAATGTCTCAAACAAACGGCCGAACCAATTACTGCTTTACCAAATCTGTGTGTCAGTCAGGTAACTTTACGATTGTCCGCTCATAGCTTTTTTGAATGATGAGCTCAAGCTCGAAATGACCACAAACCGAAATATATCGACAACTAACAGTGGGACTGTTATTGACATTGTTTTTCAAAGGTTATTAAATACTTTAAAATCTCAAGTATATGTGTCATATTTTAGTCATCATAAGTCTATTGTGTGTGTGTCTTCCCCAAATTGAACAAGAATATTTATTTTTGATAAAAAATTACATGACTCTTTGTGTTAATTAAATAAAATTTTCATTAAAGATAAAATTATTCGATAGAAAATTATTTTCAATCATACCCGATTAATTTTTTTCAGGATTTATGTTACTATTGCGTATTTACCAGGATAACATGTCATGTTACGCATCATATGCGACTACTGTAAGACTCGTTCCTTTTTTTTGTAACTGAATTTATATTAAAAATTCCAACACTATAAAACTGTTCTTCCAAAAAATTGTGTGGGTCCCAAAACCAATACTCAATATACTTTATCAGTGGCGTAGCTAGGTATCCAAAGGTCTTGGTGAAAAAAAAAGAGAGAATATTGGTGGAGTTTTATTAATTAAAAATATATTAGAGTATTTTATTATATATATATACATATAAAAAGCTGATTCCCATCAGCTCTGTGTCAAGCTCTGCAGAACATAGGAAAGCAAAGCTACAAACTACTTACATGTATGCATATGAGTTTCCTTGTGAATTTAGTGATTACCCAGGTTCGATTTGACATGTGATAGACAGGAAATGATAAAAGGAATATGCACAAACAAGAAAATATAATACAAAATTATTATAATTATTTAAAATGAAACACACGAAAAAACAGAGGAGGGGGGTCAAAATTACATCAGTCTGTTGCAGATACCAGATTGCGAAACATTGAAACAGGAAAATAGCTTATTATGAATCATTGTTATAAAAAATAAAATGACCAAGAAGAAATAGCTTCCTGTGTAGTTTTTTTTAGATGTATGGTAAGACATTTCATGGAACTTGATGTTTATTTTCAAGTAAAGATTAGAAAATTGAAAAATAATATAAACTTTTTAATAAGTAAAATTCGCAACACTATACACAAACAAAGGAAAGAATTTAGGGGAATTCCTTACAAGTTTGAAATTACTTTCAACGGAGTTGCCATGATTACAGCTATGTAACAATCTTTTATATTTATACCTCAATTATGGGAGAAATTATTGCAAGCTCGATTTGCTTGGTGGTCAAGGCGTGAGGGTCCCCTGTGCACGGCACTACCTAGCCCATTGGTAGTTACGCCACTGTACTTTATTAAATTTATATAAGATTTTTTTTTGTTACATGTCTTAAACCGTTTTTAAATAAAATTATTGAACTGAATCGGAAATAAAAAACCGACCTGAAATATTTCAGGAAAGAGAATAAACTATTCATTCCATTAATTTTATAAATTTCTCTTGTCATTAAATTGTTTAAAAAAGGATTTTGTTGCAATTTAGTATTAAAGAATATCACAGAAAATTGTTTTGAATGTACAGAAGTATATATATATATATATAAAGGTTTTTGCCTTAACTAAAACTTATATTTTTATAAAATTCAAATGAAAAACTGATGTTCCTCAAAACAGAAACGAAACAGCTTAAAAAAGCAGTTTCTTTGTACAACTAGAATGTCGGGCACAGTTTTCATGTAATTGAAAACTGCCATGGGGTGGGCAGTAAAAGAGGGGTCAGTTGTCATATAAATAGTCTTCAGTTGGTTGTAAACTGGACCCTCCAAGAACAAAAATAGGTGAAAGAGAGGGGGAGGGTTTCCTGTCTCGAGCTCCCTTTGCACTTAGAATCCCTCTCTCAACTGTTGTAGAAGAGGCTTGTATGATTCTGTGACGTCATTTTCTTTCATCATGACAGCTGTCGGAACATAATCATCAGAAAATGGGATCAAGTAAATGCAAATTTGGAAAAATAATAGCTTGAAAAAAATGTTTATTTCAAAGTCAAGAAAATTTTGAAAATTAAGAAAAAAAGCATATAATTTATCTTTTATGAAGGAACTATTTACCTCCGATCATTAAGACCAGTACTCATGAGTACTTGGCCTTTCTTTTAGAAACGCCCATTCCCCCCTCCCAGAAGAGGGTGCTTTCATCGTTTTAGAGTTGGAATTTCTGTCTACGGGACCCTTAAACGCCACATCCTCTCCGCTGTACGTTGTTTAATGTTAGTTCAACCATCGTTCTCGTCACTTGACCATGCTACAAAATTACGAGGTTCCGGCACCAATTACCCTCGTGCTCTTTCAAAGTACGGAGAAGAAAGAAAGAAAAGATATTTGTCGTGATGTTTAAGGGATAATGGAGCAGGGGTGTTTGTGCTCCGGGGAAACCCCGGAATTCCGGGGATTTTGAACTTCGATACCCGGAAATTCCGGGGATTGTCGTTCAAAAGGAAGTAGGAATAATAATGAATTATTTATTTTGATCTGGGTAATTTTGTTTGCTTTGAAAGCAGAAAACGCAAGGTCAGTGTGTGTGGTGAAAAAAACAAACTTTTCCTTTCTTTCTCCAAAGGCAGTGATAATGCGTGAAAAGGGGGAAAAAACTTCTTTTTTGTTCTTTCCTTATTGCGAGTTCTGACTCATTCCCCGGTTCTCGGACATTCTCTTCTGGATTCTTTTCGGCAAGTAGGCGCGGCAGAAAAAAAAGGGAGAGACTTCGTTCGACCAGATGTGCGATCACGTGACTCTGGGTTCAAAGGTCTTATCTCTCCTGGCGTGGCGCCAATAAGTAGAGAAGGGGGATTTTTCGCCGTATTAGCTATTTGTCATTGATAGCTTGGCAACTTTTTTTTCTCCGCTGTGTAAAATTTTCGTTTCATTTATTGATGCACGTGTAAATTTTTCGTTTCATTTATTGATGCACGTGTAAATTTTTCGTTTCGTTTATTGAAATATTTTTTTATTTATGTACGCAAGAGAATTTCACTATGAAATTTCTCGATATAAATAGTGATTTTATACAATTAGAAGAAGGTGTCCGGAATGCATTTAGGTGGAATTGGATTGAACGGAGAGATGGTAATGGGGATACCATCGGCACATGGTGCAAGAAAAATGTTGCTGGACAAGCATATTGTGTTTTTTGTAACTCACTGCTGAAGTATGGTGGGGAAGGATTCAAGGCTTTCACAAATCATTCTAAAACTGTGACGCACATAAAATATTCAAAGTGCATTTAGACATTCAATGACTTTAAGTAATTATGCTAATTCAAAAAATACTGATGACTTACTGGAGACTGATGCTCGGCCATTGGATATAGTGACAAGAAAAGCACGCCAAGAGGTATTAATAACTTCGTTTATCGCCGAGAATTCTCTTTCTTTCAATGTAGCTCCCAATTTAATTGAACTCAGCAAACAGTTGAGCCGCGATCAGACGGCACTAAACTCGTTGGAAATGTCCAGGACTACTGCATGTTATAAGATGAAATATGGGCTCGCAAAAACTATTAAGGAAAATATCATGTACGTTTGTTTCGGGCGCCATGGGTGCTGAATTTCTGTTTATGGATGACAACGCCCGTCCTCACCGTGCAAACATTGTAGACCAGGGGTCGGCAACCTTTTAGCTTTGACGTGCCAAACCAATTTACCAATATGATTCAGTGTGCCACACAGTAGTACATTTTTTAAACAATTCGATTCCCACAATAGTACATGCAAAGTTAGAGAATAGAGGTAAATAATATAGATATGTACAGTTTTATTATATATTAATTTTGTAACATTTAAAGATTTTTCTTAACATAAAAATAAACAGCATAAAATATAGTTATTTGTTCAACAAAAATTTAAAAAATTAAAATTGTGTGTGTACATGTATTATGTATTTTTAAAGATATTTATTAAAGTAAGAAATAGACTACAGAAAATATAAGTATGTCCCTTCAATATACTTAAATAAAAATTTTAATGGGAACCTAGTTCTTGCACCTATCCACTTTCATATTGCAAACTCAGGGGTATAATCTAATTCGTTTTTGAGCTTTCAGAAGTTAAACAATTTCTTTGCGGACTCGAAAAATTTCGAATATGAGGAAAAAATTCTTTATTTTGATATGTAAAACCAAAAGTGGAAAGCAAGTACGTGCAATTTTATGTCTTCAAGCAATTAAATCTATCCAGCAATGATATTGAGTAATTTACATTATAGCTGTTAATTTTCTTTTGAGTCATTTAGATTTTTTCGTAATTCCGTAAATGTCCAATATTCTGAAGATGTTTGTCAAATAAGGTACATTACACATTTCTCTTTTGCCATCCACTCAAAAATTGACAAAATGGAGATTAGCACAGAGTGCCATTAAGAATTGTACCGCGTGCCATAGGTTGCCGACCCCTGTTGTAGACGAATGCCTTCAATCGGAGGATATCACCCGTATGGATTGGCCAGCATACTCACCGGACTTGAATCCAATAGAGCATGTGTGGGATATGCTTGGCCGACGAACTGTTGCCCGTCAACCCCCTCCCACCTGTCTACCGGAACTTCGGAGGGCATTGCTTGATGAGTGGTGTAATATTCCCCAAGTTCAGATTGATAATTTGATACTCAGCATGCGTAGGCGTTGTAAGGCCTGTATTGCATCGTCCGGGAGACATACTCCGTATTAACCATCATACTAACCATGTTATACTATTTTTTGTAAATAGGTTCTTTTTTAAAATTTGCTCTAGGAGTAAAAATCGCAATTTTTATTAATTATGTCTAACATATATAGCATCTTTTTTGCTCTTTACCTTTTGTTTAATAAATAGACTTTACAAATAAGTCAAATTTGTTTTGCTTCTGTCTCTTTCTTTGCCTGAACTTCATTATCCTTAATTTATGGACATAGTGTAAAATAGTAGCTGTTATATATAATTATATAACTATGTATGTGTTTGTAAACTTATCTTAGTTTATTGTAATAAAATAGTAGCTGTTATATTATATATAATTATATATGTTGTATACGCTCTGGCGACACCAGCGCCACTCTCTGTAAACCCCGATGTAAGGGGAGAAGGAATAGACTTACTCTTCTCCCAGCAGCTCGCGCCTAGTCAGGTTTAACAACCTGTAGATGTCATTAAATATCCTTAAACATTTAGCAAATGAGACATTTGGTGGGTTTTTCAATGGGCGCAGTCATTTCTAAAGGTTACAGAGCAACTGTATTGGAACACTACTTGCTCACATGCAGTAGTGGGATTTAACCCTTTGAAGCGCGGAAAAATAAATTCGCTGAATTTTTCAAAATAAAATTATAAATGCAATGTATAGAACCTAAGAATAGAGAAAATACCTTTAAAAAAATTACAGTACGTTCCCCCGAGGGGGGAGGTGGTTTCATAGAAGTACCACCGCGCACCTACGACATAATTCTCGGATGACCAATATATGATTTGCGTCAGATTTGTAAGAATATTTTTTATATATTTGTAATAAATTTACTAAAAATATGCAATATTAAGTATTAGAATTACTTTTTAAATATGAAATAATACAAAATATAACTATAAGTGATTGAAATCAACTTCAATAGCCAGTAAAGTTTTTTTTTTCATTGTTTCTTTATTATTAAATAATTAAAACATGCAGTAATAAAGAAAAAATAAACCCCTCCCCCAAATCAATGGCAAAACCCCCCTAAATTATTAGTTATTTCACTGCCTGAGTCAACGAAAAGAAAAAAAAGGGCTAAATCTCTCGCGTGTGGGTGCTGTAAGCCGGAGAAGAAACGGACAATTTTCATGTTCTAGGTGCGCTGTGGTACATATCTGAAACCACCACAAAGTAAATTGGGTAGAGTTGGTTCTTTTCATCATTTATCATACTAAAAATTAGTTGTGCTATGAACAGCATATGCAGCAAAAATGTACATACCTTACTTTGAATTTTTGTCTATTTTTATTTACTAAAAAAATCTTTTTGAAAGTGGTTAAAAAAGGCTTTTAAAATGATGCATTTTACTCACAGAAATAAAAGTTTTCTGTCTCGTGCTGACATCTAGTGTCTTTTATAAGAGTTAAAAGATATGTTTGGACCTGTGGTTCCATTGAAATACCATTGCGCGTTTAGAGATTTTTTAGAAAATGGTGGTTTCAGAGA
>BMAO01025264.1:0-38591 GCA_019973975.1 Trichonephila clavata
TTAACAAATGACAGCAGTAAAATAGCCAATAGTGGTGATTACTTCAATAAACAGTGTAAAAAATACGCACGCATCTAAATACAGGGGGAGAACAGATGATGGACCCGATTTTGAAAAATCATATTTTCCAAACTTCTGCATATATTAGGAAAGCATGACACATGAATGTAAACCAGTGCTTCTCAAGCTATGAATATTAGTGACCTAATATTCAGTCATGATTTTCATCCCCCCTCCATACAATAATAATGTATTGAATTCAACAACACTATACATTGCGCTAAAGTTACAACACGACTTTAACCTCTTACGTGCCATCGATGTATAAAAACGTCTCGCTAACTAAAACGATAAATGCCCCAGACGCCTATATACGCCTTTTTGAAGTACGCTCTTTTCTTACACTGCTATTCATAAAATTAATCCGAAACCTTTGGCATGCAAGGATTTACTTATTTCATAAGATTTGCTTATTTATTCCTTCCCTCCCCCATACATAACAAACGCGTGCCTACGTGGAAAACGGTGGCATTGGAAAATGATCTGCATAACTTTTAACCGGCAGTTAAGAGATTAATTATAAATTATAAACCATACAAATTATCAAGATACATATTAATCTTTGGACATCACTTTTTATATGAAAAGCCCATGGTGGTCACAGGTAATTTTTAAACTTGTTCTTAACTTAGTATTGTTAAATTACTTATAAAATACATTGTGCAGTACTAATACATTTATAAGTGCATTATATCATTGTAAATATGCGTTTTATTATTTATTATATCAGAATGTATTTTGTGTTTGTTTACTGTATTTAAATTAATAATTTTCTTAAAGAATCTTTTGTTTTCGACTTTTCAATATACTCGCACCCCCTCGTAGAGTTATTACACCTCCCTAGGGGGTGTCCCACAGTTTAAAAAAGGCTGATGTAAACAGAAATATATATACACCAATTTTTATCCCCACCGATGATAAACAGTACATTCAAGATCACTGTAACTGAAATCGAAACATGGTGAGAAAAAGACAGAGAAGAATTTTGCCTATTTTGCCTATTTTTCAGTTATTTCGGTGTAACGTATTTAAAAATTGTTACTGAAGACGAACTCCGACCAACTAAAACATTATGAGATGAAATCATCAAGTTAAGAAAACAGCTTGTTTGAGTAAAAAGAAAAGCATCGACCGGCCAAGCGTCTTGTATGAAGCTGTGGAGAGGTAGAAGCACAGTTTTCCTTGAAGCTCACGGAAGTCAACGATAGTTGCCAACTGTGAACGTGGAATGCCCCCAAAATGGTACAGAAAATTTTGCGGAAAAAATTAAATTTCAAGCCGTATAATTTGCAATTAAAACGACAAGCAAGTAAGCATTTATGCAAAAATATGATAGTTTGATAGATTGATGCTACAAAATGTGTGGAACGAACTGGATTACAAATTGGACATATGCCATGTAAAGAAAGAGGGCCACACATCAAACATTTAATACAGAAAAAAAGCTTTGTATATTTTACATTAGTTTCGATAATTTGATTTTTTTTTAAAATGGAGTTCATCAATTGTACTCAACCTGTATAAATATTATTAATTACCATCTGAAATATTTAAAGAATTAGAAAAAAACGAATACCGGTAAAATATTGAAACTTATTATGTTCTACATCCTTACTTTATTGTCATAAATAATTTTTATACTCAAAATTCATGGTTAACAATAAGAGAGATTAATTTTTCTTTGAAAAAATGCATGGGAAATAAGAAACTGCTATTTTAGAAAATGAATGATTTCTTTAAGGTTAGGAGAAGCTCTTTGTGATAGTTAAATGTAAACAAATATTCTTAATAAAATGTTTTTTTAACATCCTATATATAACCTAATACGTTAAAGATTTCCCAAAATGCACTGAATTAGAGCTAGCAAGGGCTATATGCAAATTGTGTAGCGCTGCGCATAATTTTTGCGCAAGTGAGGGCTCTATAGTAACTGCATATACAGCGCGTGCAGTAGTTGTTCTGAATTTGGTATTGAAATTGCCAGTATGGGGAAACTGTCTGATTCCGACGCCTTTGATCGCGAATAAATCGGAGGTGTGTGATGCAGGGGTCAATCAATTTCCAAAATCGTCAAAAAGCTAGGACAATTTTCTTTGACAGTGCTTGGTGAGAGACGGCTCAGGCGTATTGTATGCAGCCAACGAAGCCAAACATTAGCTCAAATTGCCACCTAGTTGAATGACGGTGTCAGTCGTACAGTCAGTAAACGGACTGTGAAACACTCGCTTCTCCGTATTGATTTCGGGAGCCGTCAACCTATGATAGTACCATTGCTCAATGCTCACTGTCGAGCTGCACGGCCTATATGGGCAAGAGAGCAAACAGACTGGAGTATAGAGGACTAGAAATGAGTAGCATGGAGTGATGAGTCTCGATACCATCTACTTAATGCCGACACGAGCCTGAAATTGTAGCATCAGGCTCATGATGTCATGGATCCTGCATGCCAGTTTGAAACTGCGTAAGAGCATGGGAACTCAATCAGGGTCTAGGGTGTTTTTTCGTGTATCTTTGGTGGATTTACTAACCTTCCTCAATGCAATTTGGTACGTAGATGGCAATCTACGTAGAATGTTTGGTAATCACCTCCATCGGTTTGTGCTGTTCTGTTATACGCACGGTAATGGAGTTTTCCAGCAAGACAACTGTACATCTCTCAATTTCCTGTTGGCTACTGGCTGGTTGAATGAGCATTCCTCTGACTTTTCTGTCATAAATTGGCCAACCAGAAGTCCAGACCTAAATTCCATTGAACCACTTTGAGAAGTTTCGGAACAAGGCGTGAAAGGCCATCACACAGCACCAACGAACCTTACCTATTTATGGATAGCTTTAGCCAATATTTGGCAAGTCAATCCCGTTGAACGTTTCCAGAAACTTGTTGAATATATGCCTCGTCGTGTGGCAGCCGTTATCAAGGCCAGAGGAGGCCCGAATCGTTATTAGGTAGGTATTCCTAATTCAGTGGCAATTCAGTGTGTGTATTCCTTTTTCTTCTCCATTATATTAAACATAATTAAGAACCTTTCAATTAATGTATGAATGTAGAATTTACTAAATGTAGCTAAAAGTTTTGTGGTCTTCTTAAATCTCATTAATTCTCTTTATATGTTAAAGAAATTTATCGGTACAATCGTAATATCTATGCAGGGGTTTAATCTTGGAATATGTAATTAACAAACAATTATGACTATTTACATTGAACTTAGAAAATAAATACATCCTGGATCAAAAATAATGCATAATTTTTTATTCCTAAACGTGGTATCAATACGTAAAACCAAAATATCCTTTTATACAGTATTTCAAAACCTAACTAATCCACTGACTTAGCTGAATAAATAAAATTATTCCAGAAATTATTAGATTTGCAGCCACCGGAAACGCAAACTTGTGATCTCTGACAGCGCCGTTCACCAAATATTTGCTGAGTGGTACGGGAAATTAATTTTCCATAACGCTAAGCTTCCGGATAACGCTAGGCTTATTTATAATTTAATCTACTTCGATATTCATCTTCCAACATTCACCACTCAAAAGTCGTTAATCATTTAATTTGAGAAGCGACATTGCAAAGACTGGACTTCAAGTGGTGATATAAAAAGAAAAATTGATGTTAGTTTGTATTTGTAAGCATTTTTATGTGAATATAAAGATAGACAATGTTAAAAACTTATAATTCAGAATTCACACACACACATTTTAATTACAGATTGATTTAACATATCAGAATGTAATTATTTCATGAATGAATAAAATTTAGATTTAAAAAGAAATTTTATGATACTGAAAAAGTCCTTTACTCGTGTTGTAAATTATTTTAAATATATTTATTAAAAATTAAGTGAAAATAAGTAAGCAAAAAATGTCACTTTTAGATCTATTGAAATACCTGAATTGGATCATTGCTCTTCCAGAAAATGGTGACACAGGATTATTGGGAAGGTCAGTCTGAAACAATGACGCTGCAGAAATATTTCTTCTAACGGCTGGTAATTAAATACAATGATCAGGAAGGTTTATTTATACTTAATATGGTCTGAAAGCCATGTTCATTTGATTCTACAGCTCGTGAACTTTCAAAATGTATAGAAAAGTCCCAAAAACTCGGCTCTCGATAACCTGGAAAACCGGATAACTCGTCCTCTCCCTTGAGGTAAAAAAAAGAAACTCTCATGAGACCCATTTAATGTATCCGACTACTTGCGAAAACCTTTTTTAATATAAAAAAATGGAGGTATGGGGATTTTGGGGGGGGGCGAGGAGTTTAGAGTTGTTTAGTAAATTTAAGAAAAATATGCTAAAATCTAGAAGGGAAAAAGAAATTATCATTACAGAATGGGCTCCATTTATGACATTTTTTGGAAATTTTTACCCATTTTTTTCCATTTCAGTAATAATAATTTATTTTTCCCTTTTTAATTTTAGCATATTTTTAAAAAAATGTACTAAGCAAATCTAAAAACCACACAAAAAAACTCCATATATACATTTTATTAAAAATAAATATCACAAGTAGTCGGGTATTTAAAAGAATGCACATTGTAAAAAATATTAGCGTTTCAAAATTATCGTTTTGTATAGTAAGAAATTTTCATAACTTAAATAAAAACTAAGTAAGTATAACAATGTTATTGCAGCAATGCTCTCGTACTTTGACTACTGATTTTTGTCACCTTATACATAAAAATTATTTAAAATTTCAAAATTTTTAAAACATTTATTAATTTTTCTAAAATTAAAACATTAATAAATAAAATTATTGAGATATATATGGCAAATAGTATGATTTTGTGCTTGAAAAATTCATTCGTTTAACTATTACTAATTCTATAAAAACTAATTTGTATCAACTGTATACTTAGACAATATAGTAAAAAAGAAATATATACAAATTTTAATTACTGGAAAAGGAGAAGAAATAGTTTTTTGTGTCCTTAACTTTCCTTTTAGAAAAAAGTTAAGTCATTCGCAAGACTTGCAAAAACACAAAATTATCTACCATCTTCGTTAATTTGTTACCTGTGGGTGATTCTGACCTTCTAATTTTTGGTGAAAAATTCCTTTAATAAAAAATATATTCATATTTGAAAAAAAAGTGTGCTGTTTAAGTTTCATTACAAAGTGCTAGTGAATCACATACGTAATTGTAAAATGTACTGTTAAAAATACAATGGATGATTTTTGTGTGTGTTGTGTGTGAGTGTGATGAAGGTTTTTAATTATAAATCTTAAATTGAGAGAGATTCTTTTGCTTTGAAATAATTCTCAAAGGAAATCGTCTGTTATTCTAATTAACTGAAAAGAAATAATTACATATACTTCATTTAAAGAGATATTGCTTCAGGCCCACATATAAAGAAACAAAAAATAACTTTACTTGATTCTATGATAAAATAAAATAACAAAATTCAATTCTTCACCATTAGTGGCTTAAAAGTAAAGTATTTTGAAAAGAGAATGAAAGATTACGCTTTGGAGCAACAACATTTTTCCATACTTCTTCGGTTTTTGTGGAAGTAAAAATACAATTGTAATTGTTAAATTTAGTCGATAGTCATTTTTATTATTTGACGATAAAACAAGCCAAGAGCCCTTCAAGTTTTTAAAACAATTTTCATTTTGAGAGCTCTTGAATAAGAGGATTAATTTAAACTTGATTTTTACCAAGAAAATAACCATTTTTATTTTGAAACTAACTCGCGAAATGGATTTAATTTTTCTTGTTTAAACTATAATGTATTTAGGCACAAAGTGCAGTGGAGATGTTATTTTATAATGAAATTAACTTCGATTAATGCGTTAACATTGAAAGTTTGAAATAAATGTTAAAATATATTCATATACCGGTCTTCGTTGAATAAATTAATAATTTCATTTTATATTGAAAAATTCCATTAAAATAAAGTAATTATATTTTGAGAATTTTTCGAACAGAAAGTGTACTTTAAGAATGAAATAGAATCTGGAATTAAAAATTCACTTCCAAAAAGTGTAATGGTATATGTGTAATAATAATATGTAATGATAAAGTTTTTGTAGATAAAGGAGAATCAATTTTAAGCACAAGTTTTAAGGTATCCGACTACCCTAAAATTGTGAATATTGCCAAAAGTTGACAAATTTTTTTAATTTTTGTTTTTTAGACCATCTAATTAGATTTATAAAAATATCGAGTTTATTATTTTCTGTTCACTAGAACAAAAACTACAATTGGTTTAGTAAAAGCAGATGCCATTACTTTAAACAAGATGTCATACTTTAAAACGCGGTTTACTTGAAATGTATTTGTTTGACAATGCTCAAACGGGGACAAAACTTGCTCAAAAAGTTTCGAAAATAATTAACTGAAACCTTTTTGTGTATGTTCTGTATAATAGTAGAGGTTTTTTTCTTCTTAATCTTCAGATTTATATATATATATATATATATCAATCAGTGTTTTATTACAAAATTTACAGTCCCTTATGTGAATATATTCACTGTTTTTTAAGCAATTTCATATGATAACCAGGATAAAGAGCTCTAGTTTTTGTAAAAATTAAAATATCTTTTATCCTAAAAGTTATTTTAAAAATGAATAACAGAGAAATGAATTCAGAATTGAAAAATTGGAAATTTGTTCGTACTCTTTTAGTACAGAAGGGGCCGCGTTTATACTATTTTTTGTAAATGTGTACCCCTTTTTCCCATTTTAGTAATGATATATATAATTTCTTTTTATCTTGCTAATTTTAGCATATTTTTCTTAAAACATACTAAACAAATCTTACAACCACAAAAAATCCCCATTTTTTTTTTAAAGTTTTTACTAGTAGTCGGATACCTTAAATAACTTGCATTAAATTCTTTAAACAACATTCAAAAGATAATTATTTTTATATTAAACAAATAATAAATTTACTTATTTTAAAAAAAAATGTCTTTCATTATTTTTATAAAAGAAAGACTTTTTTGTGCGTTTTTAATCAGTATTTTGGGAATTGATTTTAGGATATTAATAACTAAAAGCAAGAAATATAGCTTATTCCTCAATAGATATATTATAAAAATTAGAAATGCTCAAGTGTGTGATATTTTACGTGTCGATAAAAATTCAATTTTTTTTTTGTATTTGTAAAATGTCCCTTAATGTCGAACAAAGACACTTTACCTTCCTCATTAAAAGTTAAGTACCTAATTAAGGTATAAAATAACATAAATCTTTTTGCAGCTAATACTTTTTTAAACTTCAGCAGCAGCGAATAAATTAAAATTTTAATTAAAAAAATATCGTACTTAATACATTAGCATAACGATGTTTAATAACTGATTTTCTTTTAAGTTTAAAAAAAATCGAATCAAAAACTAAAACGCCATGCGAGAAATAATTAATGTAATACATATTCAGTTTCCGCAATATTCCTGTGGGCTATGCTTCTTTTATATAAAATTAAAAATGCTTGTGTTCCTTAAAATTTTTAAAAAAAATTCAATAAGAGATTAATTTATTAAATTTTGAAAAGTAATAAAATAAGGTTTTTTAACTACGCTGAATTCAGTTGCACAAAAATAATCAATAATTAATGCAAACAAATTTAGTAATCATCAAACACCATAACAGTATCATATTTACACCTAGAAAGTAAGAAGAAGTAAAACACATACACATAAACTTTTTTTCTGTCAAATTCTACCATTAATTAATAAAAAAAATCCCTTTAAAATGTGTATAGTATCAGAAAATACCCATATTTAAATATGAAACCTATGAGCATATTTTTATTATCATGAAAACAAATTTATATGTTTCTTTTAGTATTTCGTTTTTTTTAATGCCCAATATGTTCCTTTACTGAATATGTAACATGTTATAAATAATGAGTTTAACCACAAATATAAAGGGGAATTTTAAATTAAAGTAACATTACACTAGAGAAGCGAGTAAAAATCTGAATAAAGATCTCGCAATTTTGAAACGGAACAAATAATCAAGATTGCACTTCAACTACCGCTCGTTCTTTCTTATTCTTTACTCAACACCACCGGAAGATAAAAAACCTAAAAAAAGTTTCTTTGTATTGCAAGACAGTTCAACTTCAGAATATATAAACAATAGAAATACGATTGATAATTACGTATAGCACTATATGAATCGTATATAATATCAATATATTTCAAACATAACCCGGGAGCTATCGCGCGGGGCACGGAGTCATCCCTGGCTCACTAAATCGTTAATTCTGGGAAAATTCTGTTTATTTCTTACAAATAACCTTGCCAGTATCCACCTACATGATAGTTTTCATGGGAACTAAAAAGTGTTTATCACATATCTCCCTCTTTTTTGAGAGTGACAAACATTTTTTTACAATCTTTAAGATTCTTGGGGTGATTGAGTACCCCGTGTGACCACTTTAGTTGCAAAGTATTTTTTATGAACAGGCTACATTTTTCATTATGTGAAAGATTTAAGGGTTTTGATTGCTGTATTCTACGACTCATAATGGTTTATAGATTAAATGAACAGAATACAACTAAGGCCAAAAAGTTCTCAGAATGGTCTCTTATATTCACGCAGGTGTTCGTCCGAGGGAAGATATCTATTTCGGTGTTTGGCAGCACTAATAAGGAAAACACACAGCCATCTGGAATTCATTTCCTGTACTGTTCAAGCTAGCTGCAGATCATTTCTGATAAAGCGACTTTTTTATTCGTCGTATTTTGCCATATCACCTTGGAGTAGTATGCAAACATCAACTTATGTGTTTTGCTCAAGAAATCACCCTCTGAGACACTAGATGCAGAAGAAAGCATACGAAAAAATTCCAGTATCAGAGGAATTGTTCTTGTTTCCGTGGCTTGTAATGAATTTGAAGGAACATCGTTTTGTGGCTTCATATGAGGTGATCCAAAATGATCCAAAAATCCTATCAAAAATGATTTCCAAGAGTGTTTTCAACAGTTATACTAACCGTGGAACAATTTTGTGGGTGTAAGATGAAAGTACTTTGAAGGCTAATAAGATTAAATTATTCTTCTATTCCCGGAAATTTTTGAAGCTGCCATTTATAAAAAAAAAAAGAAATGGGCATCTACGATCGCTAGTGGAGGAAGTTGAAACAGATGATACAAGGAAAGTGCCTGAAGAAATAAGCTAAATAAATTTGAAACAAAGCTATGAACAGGAAACGTATGAGTTGAAAGTTAAAGTTTCAAATGCTAAGTAAAAAACTCCTTCAAGAAAAATATGAAGTCACATGTGTACTATAAAAATACTACAAAAGACACAAGCCAGAAAACTTGTTCAATATGCTATTTATCGATCATCAAAAAAAACAATTAAACGAAAATAAATGCAAAATGAGAAATTTGCCTGAAATGCCATTCCTTTAATGTTAGTGAAACGTGTCTGTGATTTATGTTTTTATTAAAGTCAGGCTCATTTAAAACAATTTAGTTCAGCTTGATTGGATTTTTTCTCAAAATATCGAAGAAAAATTGATAAATCCTTAAAAGTAGGTAAGTATATTTCTTAATTTAATTATTTACTGGAATTTGATTTTCATCTTGCAGAATAATATTAATTATATAAAAATGAATTGGGCTGACTCCATCACTCCGCATGACCACTAACGTTAGTATCGAGTGCACGATTTCTCCAAAGTTAATTAGTCCTACATGGCCCATACAAGTTATATTAATATTTTAGATATATGTACCGGAATCTTTTCGGATTCTTCCACTAATGCATAAGGGGAAATACTTTTTATACATTCTGAAATTTGAGAAATTCTTTCTGTTAAAGGAGCCACAGTATATACAAATGGGAGATAATAAAGTATATTTAACCCCTTAACTGCCAAGGAAAATTTACGAATTTCACCCTACCCCCACCCCTGTCAGTGCCACCGTTTTTACCCACTAGCTGGCGATATTACGCGCTTCATAGGGAGCAAAGAAAAGGCACGCTTTTTTCCATTAAAAATTGTTTATTTTTAATTTAAAAAAAAGAGAAAATAAAAAGAAGGAAAATAAAAATTTAATTTGTAGATTTTTTTGTAATTATATATTATATAGTAAAAAATAAATTATAATTTATCTGTTCTGTGATATATCCTGAAACATAGCTAAATACATAAATCAGTATCGCATTCAGTGCATTTGTACAAAAAAAATTTACAAAACTGCTATTACACAGGGTAAGCGAAAATGACAGCAAATAAAGAATATGAAAGATCCATTCTAATAAAAAAACAAAAACTTCTTAGCTATGAATTTCATCGTTCCTGGAATATACAATTTCCAATTCCTTCCCCACACTTTTTATCCAAAATAATTAAATTCATTAGAAGCATTGTCAATGTCACGTTATTGTATTCCAAATCTGTGGGACTAGTTTCAAACAGAGCAGCACAATACAAAGTTTTCCTTTGGAAGGACGTGTATACACGTTTGAGGCACCAAATGCAATTACTCAGCAAGTCGAGTATACACGCCCGCGGCACTTAACGGGTTAAACTTAAGTGAATCTAGTTCGAAGAGGAAGATAGCAGAAGTGTGTGTTGATGTTATTTTTAGTTATATATATATATATATATATATATATATATATTATATATATATTTTTTTTTTTTATATATATATATATATATATATATATATATATTATTTAATTTTATACGTACCATGGCACAGTATTTGGAATATTTTATTTTCTGGGCCCAGAAAAGATAGCCATGCATCTGCATCTCTTCTTACGGGTTTGTTAATTATATTTAATATTTACTATTGTTGATGAGATATAACTCGCTTTTATCATCTGTTTGCAGATATTGCGTTATATTTAGAGGATAATTAGGAATAAAAGTTGGATTTTAGAGATTCTATTCCTCCGATTAATCCTCATAATAAAGCAAATAGCGTTTCGCATCAATATGGTATTTAAAATTGAAAATGAGTTAAGAGTTTTTGAAGTTTTAAGTCACAATTCTGTATATCTTAGATGAAAATATAATTGAACATAGGTTTTGAGAGCAAAAATGATTAAATAGGGAGTCATTAAGGTAAAAGAAAAATAAGAGAGATCAAACTTTATTTTAAATCAGAAATTAAGCTTTGAAAAACGTTCGAAGAGTACGAAAAAGAAATATAAAATTGTATAGGTAGGACTGGGTTTCTCATTCTTAAACTTACATATTTGTATTCGTATTTCAATATTTCTTTTTCTGAACTGTTACCACCAACACTTCTTATTCCTTCTAAGACACGTGAAGAGGGATATATTCTAAAATTATAGCCCCGACTTTTCAATTATGAATACTATTAAATGTCCAATCTTTTTCATTTTTGTAAATGTTTCAGTTAACATAATACTTCTATTATTTTGAAAACTTAATAATTACACTCACATTTTTTTCGATTGATATTAGATTGCTTACGCTATCCTTGAATAAAATAGTACAAAAGTACCAAATGAAGATTAGAATTATATTATCACACATGCATAAATACACATATGGCAGTATTTCATACTTTTATAGTTTGTTTGGTAGATAATTTGATTACAAATACTGTATTAATATAAATTTTTTCATTGAAATAGGTAATAACTTCAATAAGAAAACTGATTGAAGTTCCAAAGCGTCATCAACTCAAATAAAAAAAGAAAGAGAGAAAGAAAGATGGAATATGATGATATACTTTCCGGTATTTCTCTCTCAGCTGTCCTAAATTCTTATTAATTCCCCCATACTTAGTAATTACAAAGAACTAAATCTGAAAGTTTGATACAAAAGATTACAAATGCTCTGAAATATCACGAAAAACATTTTTAACTTTTCGAGGAAATTAATTGGATTTCTTACTGGAACGTTATTCTAATTTTGAAACTAATTTAGATGTTTCCAACCTAATGCTTTCCATTAACTCCACTCGAACAAAGAACTCAGTTTAAAGTTTTGACTGATGAAAGTATTTAAGGAGCACTATATTAAAAGAAACACATTTTTAGCGAAATTACGGCACTGCATAGTTTATTAGAGATTTTGAAACAATTTCTTTTTGCATCTAAAGTTCTTAAAATTCAATTAAAATGGAATATTTGTAAATAGTCTACTTGAATTCGTGCTAATCTTAAATACTTTTAGTCTTAAAAACATATTTCCTTGAGGTACAAATAGCTTGCATTTATATATCCACTTAGTGAAAGCTTTAAAGTTTCCCACTTTAGTTGTTTTTCTTCTTTTGCATTGATTACTCATTCGAAAAGTTGAAAAGGAATTTTAGATAGCTTAAAAATTTTATTTATCCTTCTAGATTAGTTTCGAATTCATAACACATATTTAATATTTAAGAAGTTCACTAAAATGTATAGCTACAGTTTTACAGTTGTGCAAAGAAGGTTGTATTTGCTGCTGTTCTTTCTGTTCTATCGCAAATTAATTATACTTCATTTCCAAATTTCTGTGTGTAGTTTTGCAAAGAGCTAAAGTCATCTTCATTTACTATCATGCTTTTTAATGACCCAATTGAAAATATTAAATAAATGTATAGGGTGTTGACGAATTCTTTGGACAAATTCAGAGAGATGATAATAGGCAGCATGGTAAAACAACAAATCAATATAGAAAATGGAGTCAGAAACCATGTTTAGTTGGAGTGATCCACAAAAAATGTTATAAAGAAAGAAATGCACAGTGAAAGGAAAATAGACAAAAAGAGATAAGAAATACATTTATAATTCACAAACCATGTTTATAATGCGAACAATAATGCATCACAGCTTGGCATCAGAAACGCGGAATTATTTGCACACATCCGACAATCTTCAAGGGGGTTCGCCTATGTATAATAGTGCTTGCTATAGTATAGCTGTTAAATCATTTTGTTATAGATGCGGTAATTTCCGTTACGTAGAATTTTTACGTTTGTTAATTTGTTATATTTCAAATTGTACAGTCTTAACTTTTTCTGATTAAAGTAGTTTCTTTCTCTCATGCTGATATATATATTCTGTCCTAATAATTCTCAAATGTTTTGGGGAATTATTAAGTAAATTTTGAAAATTATTTTAATTCCAATAAATCTTGTATGAATTTGGACCTTCAATGAAACCCGAAAAATCAGATGTAATATAATTTGAGTCATTTAATTGCATAATTTAATTTAAAATGTAAAAAATAAGGTTTTTTTTTTCCTTTTTTAGAAAATCCACGGAATGAAATCTCAAAAATCCTTTTCCTTTTACATTCATTTTCCGGGGGAAAGTTTAAAAATCGATGATATTAAAGAAAGAGAATAGCTCCTAATTGAATCTTTAATTAAAAAGCAATGTCCAATCAGAATTTTTTGTTAAAAAATATCTTTTATTTCAAATTGCAATGAACAAAAATTTAATTCTATTACAGGAAAACCATAGAAAAGTAAATCCGTATCATCTAAAAGATTAATAAAAATTGTGTGCGTCTTTAAAATATCTGTTTTCTGTATATATTTTAAAATGTTCTTCATGGGACTATACAAAATTTATAACGTACTATTGTAAAAATGCCAACGTACAAGATTACTCGTCAAGTTGGCAACCCTGACTTTGCATAATAAAAATTGTGTACGTCTTTAAAATATCTGTTTTCTTTATATATTTTAAAATGTTCTTTATGGGACTATAATAAATTTATTACGTACTAATGTAACAATGCCAACGTACAAGATTACTCGCCAAGTTGGCAACCCTGACTTTGCTTGTTCCGTACGTGTTGATTTGGCTAGAATGCGCTTCATGTTATAAAATGTCGCCAACATTTGTACATTATTGCACTCCCTCGCTGAAAAATATCGCAAAGATTGCCTGTGCTGGAATGCTTCAGTGAAGAATTTAACTGAAGTGGAGCGAAGAAGGAATATTGTGAAGAAAAGAGCAAATAGACATGTAATTACAGTCGAACAATTTGAGCAATGATTATGAACAATTATATAACTTGTACAAGGAGTTTGGTGTGTTATTAGAAAGACAAGGAATACTCCCCACTTGTTATTTTAAAAACAAAATTTATAAAAGGGTGTATTATATAAAATTTATCCGCGTTAAAGTATGTGACTACCTTCGGAGCACTTTTTTTGAAATATATAAACTTTCAACTAAATAAACATTTTTATATTTGAAATGGAGCATAAAACTAAGAATTTAAGTACAATTTCCACAAAATTAAAAATAATTTTCGATATATTGGGAATTTTGAGTGAAATTTTAGTGAAAAATTGTAGTTACGGTTAGGCTTGCATTGAAAATTCTAATTAATATATTCGAATAATATTTATGCAATACTTACATAAAATAATTATCTGTGCTTATAGCTATAAAATTTGTGATACTTTTGAAAAGTTTTTGAAATATGTCATTTTTTATGCGAGAACTCAATTTTTTACAAAAAACTAATGTTATTTTCTCACAAAAAGTGCAATAAAATACATAAATATATACACAGAGATTAGATTTATAGTCTAGACTGGAGAAAAAACTAAATAAAACATTTTCTGAAAATTTCAATTCAATATCTTAAAAAGCAATCCTGAAGTGAACTTTACCGTGAAGCTAAAAATTGAAAAACATAGTTTCTCAGAAAAATGCATTTAAAGATTTTAATATGGTATAAAAAAATTTCTACTAATTGTACATTTTTTAAATTCACCATATTTATGGGTCAAGATCTCTTTAGCTTCATGTTTAACAAATTTTGACTTTTTTTCAACTTTTGTTGTTTTCTGGAGAGTTTTTATAGACAATAACAATTGTCATTTTTAGTGAAATTTTGATGAAAAATTGCATTTTTAGAAAATTCTAATGAATGTATTCAAATAATATTTATGCAGTACGTAAATGGCATCTTTATAAGTGTTAGGAATAAAAAAATTTGTAATACTTTTGAAAGTTTTTTAATTATGCCAAATTTTATGCAAAACCAAGATTTCTTAAAAAAACTAATGATCATTTTCATAAAAAAGCAATAAAGTACATAAATATATGCACAGAGTTTAGATTTTGATTCATAACACAGATGTAACAAAATAAAACATGTTCTGAAAATTTCAATTCAATATCTTACAAATATTTTGAGTAAGGATGTACTTCCGGTTTTGTAAGCTCCATTTCCGGTTTACTAATTATGCTATAACTTTGCTTCTAAATATCGTAAAAATAAAACTTGAGTGTTTTTGGAATCTTTAATGTATGGACTATAAAATAAAAGCACAAAATCAATTTCGAAAATTTCCCCCAAAACGACGAATTTTGGGTAGTCACATACCAGAAGAAAAACACCAATATTTTGTTTTTAACTTCTTAAGAAAATGTTTAAAAATGGCATGATATGGTTTGATATACTAAGCCGCAATGCTTAAAATGAATTCAATGTCTTAATATAGAAAAAGTAAAATAAAAAGAAGAAATATTTTAAATTCAATTCACGTAAATTAATCTAATTGACAGGAATTTCTCAAAAAAATAAATAATATGATTAGAGGAAAGAATAAAAGAGAAAATTCAATTTTCGCAAATAAAATGTTTACAAAAACAGAGTTCTTAAAAATGTATCCATCGTATTCAAATTTCCATTTAGTGATGGATATAAAAATTTTAATTCTGTAATTATCATTCAGTGATGTATTGTTTAAAAATAAAACAATCCAATATTATAGTAATTTCGGAGAAAGCAAATTTCCTTTTATTATCTTACAACATTTACTATCTGATTTTTGCTAAATGTAGTATACGATTACATTTCAAAGATGTATAATTTTAAAATTAATTATATACACGTTAAGTATTCCCATTGTATAAAAATAAATCGAATCAAGTATTCAAAGAATTGAAAATAGACATTGTACTATTTGTGAATTTGAATATGTTAGAACATGGAAAAAATTCAACTACAAATGTAAACAATAAATGGTTCAATTACTTTTTAACCCCTTAAGCGGACGGTTTCGTTGCCCAGAATGTTCCAAAAAAGGGCGCATTTTTTATTGCATATAACTAAGCAAAATACTTAAGGTATGCGAATACTTGAGACAACTTTTTTTAGAAGATGGAGTTATGGCAAATTTTTCGTTGTTTCTATATTTATTTAGTACATTTCAAGAAAAATATGCTAAAATAAAGAAGAGAAAAAGAAGTTATTATGACTAAAATGGGAAATAAATTGGTAAAAATTTATATACATAAATAACCTAAACGCGGCAATTCTCTACTAAAAGTTTATGAAAAAATTTTCATAACGATATTCATTTTTGAAAGGACCATTAGAATAAAAGATGTTTTCATTTTTACAAAAAATAGAGCCATTTATATTAGTTATATGAAATTGCTTACAAAAACAGTAATTATATTCGCATAAGGGACTGTAAATTTTACAATAAAACAGAGATTGATAACTTCTACTATTATATAGAACATACACAAAATATTTCAGTTAATTATCTTCAAAACTATTCAAAATTCAGCAATCGTATGGGCCTCATTTGAGCATTTAAAAAAAAAACACATTTCGAGTAAAACGCATTTTAAAGTATGACATCTTGCTAAAAGTAATGGCACCTGCTTTTATCAAAACACTTGTAGTTTTTGTTTCAATGAACGGGAAATAATAAACTTGGTATTCTTATAAAAATAATAAGATGGACTATGAAATAAATCATAAAAAATATGTCCATTTTTGGCAAAACTCACAATTTTAGGGTAGTCGTATACCTTAAAATGGCAATTGAAAATTAAGAAGAAAAAAACGTAGGAGAGACACATATAAGCCTTTATAAAATAGCTTGTTAAAATCGCTTTTAGGGTAGTCGGGTACTTAAATAGAATGCGGAAATGTAAGAGTTTTATTTTAATTTTAAATTTTAAATTTTCCACTCAATTTTTTTTATTTTATAATTGTGGGACATAAACCCTAAATATTTTCTTTTTATACGTAAGCTCTATATACTATGAATATTGTTTCGTATGTCTTAAAAGAATTTTTCACAATATTTACAGAAAAATTCCATAATCATACCTCTTTTTCAAACGGTTGAGGATTTTGTGGATGTGTGCTAATATTTATGCACACACAGTTTGCAGTATTAAATAATATTTTTACACATTGCTGTAGAGACAGAAATAATATCGACTTTTTTGGATTACTTTTTCTATTTCATTTCTTCTAAAGCCAAAAATTTCACAATACCCTTGACCCAATTCCTATTCTTTATAGAATATTTTCAGGAATCTAAATTCTTTTTTCAAAGAAAGATTTCCGTCTTTATCACAAAGAAAATAACGGATGAGAAGTTTTTCAGAGTATTGACAAACTGCATCTCTTAAAAATATACTAGATGTAATAATCACACTATAAGAATTAAAAATACATTCAAATAAATGATAGAAAGAAGAAAATACCAGTTTCATGTACAAACGTGCGGGCGACCCATTTGTGGTTAGCTTTTGGTAGCCCGTACGGTATATGGGCACAACCAGTTAAGGGGTCAAAGAAATTTTCCTCGATGAATAATTTCAAAAATTAATCAAAATTGCAGCTAACAAGTGGCCTTAGAAATTTTCTTGAACAAGTTGGAGCTCTGAGCTTAGGTAACTGATTAAACAAGCAGCAAATGCGTGGGGCCCCAGGCTGACGAAATCGTTAATTCTGGTAAAACTGTTTATTTCTCACCAATCAGCTTGATACTATCCTCCTATATGAGAGTCTTTACTGGAACTATAAGTAAAATGCATTTGCCACATATCTCTCTCATTTCTGGTTCTGGCAAAAGGGTTTTTTTTACACGCTTAAGGTACTTTTTTGACTGAATTCCCATGCGACCACAAAATATTTTCTAAGAATATGCTGCATTTTTCTCCTGTTAACAACTTAGTGGTTCTGATTGTTGTGTTGTACGACTTATTATGGTCTATAACTGTAAATGAGCATAATATATATAAAATAAAGAAATGATATTTGTTATCTCTATTGAAGAAGTTGAAACTAATCAAGCAAGGGAAGAACTTGCTGAAATAATGCATATTAATTATGATAGCAAAAGAATATTTAAGAAAAAAATGAACATTAAACTTTTGAGTTGAAAGGATTATTTTCAAATGCTATCTAAAGAACTCCATCAAGAAAAATTTGAAGTCACAAGTGTACCACAAGAAACATTTTCTCCTGTCAAAAAGACACAAGGAAGAAAATGTTCAACATGCTATTTGTCAATCATCAAATTATAATAAAACTACAATAACTTGAACAAAATATGATAGTCTTGCCTGCAAATAACATTCCTATAATGTCAGCGAAAAGTGTCTGTGATTTGTGTCCTTTATTAAAAAGTCAGTACATTTGAAACTTCTTCGTTCAGTTTTATTGATATTTTTTTTGTCAAATCATCGGAGTAAAATTGAAAAATCCTTAAAAGTAAGTAATTATACACTCTCTTTATATAAATTATTCACTGGAATTAACGATTTTTATCGTTTAGTAATAAAAACAGTTTATGAAAAAATGGATTGGGGTGACTCAGTCCCCCGCTCGACCATTAACGTTAGTATCGAGGGCGCGCTTGCTCCCGAGTCAACAAGAATAACAAAAATCCCAGACTTGTCGGAAACACATACTTCATTTGAAGCCTTCAGACATGAAGTTTGGATTAATGCAACAATAAATAAAATAACAGACCATGTCCTTTTTTTGTGTTTCCGAAATCAATACTGCACTTGTCAAAAGTTGTGACATGTCGACATGGAAATATTTGCTGTAGGGAATTGGGAATAAATCCGTTGACACAAAGCTGAAGGGGAACATACGTGCGGAAAAATGTACTATTGTTTTTCTCTTACAATCATTATTTTTGTCGAAATTTTATTTTGAAGTGTTAAATGAAGTATTACAATATTTTTCAACAATACGGGTTGGTTAAGAAAATAATGTGAACATTTTCAGAGCATCATAAATTTTTATTGAAGAAAGTTATTTACATGAAATTTTCAATGTTGCTTCGTTTAGCATAATACTACTTTAAGTACACATTTAGAATAAGACAAAAGAGCTATTTCTGAACATTTTGGGGGGATTTCTTCTACCTTCCTCTCTGATTGATTTAGGGCAGTGTTTCTCAAACTTTCCATGCTTGTGACCTAATTTTCAGTCATAATTTTCATCAAGCCCCCCCCCCTCATACAGCAACATGTATTGAATGTAATTATAATGCACTTTGATGCTAGGTTACAATACGACTTTAATTATAAACTGTATAAAGTATTAAGATAAGTATTAAATTTTGCTTTTGACAATCCCATGGGAGTCACTAGTAAATATTAAACTTGTTTTTAATTTAGTATTGATGAATTAATTACCAAATATTTTGTGCTGTGCTGATACATTTATGAGAACATCAGTGTGAACGCGTATTTTTTGTCAGAATGTATTTTGCTTCTTTTTAGTAAATTAATAACTAATAAAAATATTTTATTTTCAACTTAACGATATGCACGCTTGTGACGGATCTATACGAAACCTAATCACTAATCTCTTAGGGAAACTTTGGGGCTAGCTTTCGCGTTAATTCACACCTATCCCTAAAGAAGAAACCTTGATATTTAAATTAGTTTGACTATATGAAGTCAAAGTTTTGTAAATGTATGATAGAAGGAGCAGGATAACTATTGCAATGATTCGTAAGTGAGATTTATTTCCTTATCACAACGTGAGTTTAGGAAGGAGTTTATCACTATAATAAATTAGTGGATTATGGCTTAAGAATCTAAGGTGGATTGAACTAGAATAAATGAAACAGACCACTTACGCTTGTTTACTTAGAGTTGTTCTTTTAGAATAGATTGATCTCTTTATAGATCACTCTAGGGTCTCCTCTTGTAGTTTCACTTGTGGTTGATTAGTGTGTTTGAATAGTAATAAAACTAATAGCTATTATGGGAGTTTCTGATGATGTTTTGTCCCCCCCCCCTTAGGTAGGCAAGACGGTGAAAGAGCTGCTCCAAATAGGTGGCACTCACAGGTTTATCACACACCCCTAAGGGAGCGTGCCCCACAGTTTGAGAAACGCTAGTCTTAGGCATCCCTTGAAGTGTTCTTATTCACATCTATTTAAATTGTTTTTTTATAAATATCCTCCGAAAAAAATATTCGCAAGAAGCCCAGTCGGGAGGAGATGGGTAGCTTATTTTCTTATAAGGAATTTTTTTTTTTTTTCATTTTTCAATCATTTTATAGTTGATGTTGCAGTACAGAATATTGGTAAAAACAAACTTCTTTGAAGGTAAAGACGTTTAGCTTCTTCGATTATGTGCATCAAAACTTTTCTGATAGTAAGTTTAGTCATGGTTCCACAAAATAAAATGTTTTTGTTCACCTTAAAATGATATTTCCATGCATACCATAACACCTGAGGATTATGTTGCCTTTTGCAAAACAGCGGCTTCTTTTCGACACTATTCGCATCAAATATGTTGTACCTTCGTTTTGCCAGTTGCGGATGAAAGATGAAACAGTTCTTCTTTCAAGGTTATCCACGTTTTGTACCTACCTTTGCGTAACGTTATATACAGTAACTAAAAGCTTTGTCATTTTCGTGCGGTCTTTGCAGACAATGATGACACATTATTTCATTCACTTTTTAAAAGCCAATTTTAATTACCTGGCAACAAATTGTCGATTCCGCTACCTGTCCCTTATTTGCCAAATCTCTTTAATGCAGAGGATTTTCTGCAGCGATAAGTCTCTTTTCAGCCTTATTTTTTTTCTTTTCCTTATAAGCTCTTTCTTTCATCCACATTATTTTCTGGATCTTTTGATTACCTCTAATTTTATTTTTTTCAATCTGTAGATAGTAATACGTTAGAAAAACGTCTTTTCTGATTTTTAAGTGCTTTATTTATAACAGAATTTAAGCAATCATCCTTCAGAAGCTTTAAAAGTTTGCCCCGGATTTGAGGAGTCTAATTTTGATACCATAATTTACTCCCACTAAGAAAAAGGGTTACGTTATGTAATTTAAATATTTAAATTTTAAAATTAAACCGGTATTAAAACGATTTAAATTCACCGCAAGTAGTTAGATGTTTTTAAAGTTGGTCACAAACGAAAATACACATATTGGTCACATTAAAAAACAATCATCTCATTTTAAAATAACAATTTTTTTTTAAATCTAAGTTAGCGTATGCATATTTTTTTTGAGAGAAATGATAAATTATTTTAAAGAATGAACTTAATTGCATGTAATTTTATACTTCGAAACAGAAAGCTTTTTTTAATTCTGTTGTGCTAGTAAGAAAATTTCAAATTATTACTTATTCTTTCACGTATGCACTTGTTATAAAACATGATGGTTCAAAAAGAGTAGTATTCTATTTTGCAAAACTTTGAAAAATGATTTTTTTTAAAACTTGCTTTTACCCGCTGCTCCACTCGCGTTGATGTCTTTAAATAACTGTCAAAGTCGTAATCATTATCATTAGAAAGTAAATAATACAATATGGTAATTTTTTTTTATTGCTTGACTAAAACCAATACAATTTAAAAATTCTAAAATTGAGCTTAGTTTAAAAAAATTGAAAAAGTAATTTATTATAATAATTAAAAATAAAAATTCAATAACTTAAACTATTAATATTTTTAAAAATCGAAAGTATCTACTAATTCCTCTACTATATAATTCCTACTACTATATATAATTACTCTTTAAAAGAGCTCAAAACAGAATATTATTCTAAGATGCTTCTGTATACCACATTATATGTTCTTCCTTCAGTTGCCAATATATGAAGATTTGGGCATTGGACACACCGATCAGGCTACATATAGTTGGCCATGGGAAAATCATTGCTTTTACAAATGCACCCCTGCTACCTGAAATGTTAGCTTTGTTAATAGCAACAGTAAAACTGGAAATTGAACTCGTTTTGAATTGAAACGGTAGGTCAGTGGGGATACCTGGAATTCGAGGTATGATAACACTATCCCTTTTCATGACATATGTTCAAATATTGGCACCAAGTATATTCTGCATCAGTTTTGTGATCCAAAGCCTCGTTAATTTACATAGTCGAGTAGCATCGAGATTCTGTATAACTTGTACATTTAGTTTTAATTGAAGCTTATGTGAGGGTACAACGGAAAGTTCAAGTGAATTTAAGAACTCCGTGTGATATTCGTTTTCAGACTGAATATTTCAACTTTTCCCCATAAGCTTGAATTCACCATTCAATATATAATAAAGCTACCATTCCTCCTATAATATCTGTACTATCTCATAAATCCCGAAGAGTTCGATTTAACGCTTCTATAGCTTTCTTATGAGACATCGTACTTTCATCCCACACTAAAAGCTTACCTTGTGGAAGCATCCAGCCTTGAGAGCTATTTTTTCTGAAATTTCAGATGAGTGAATCTTCAAATGCAAGATTAAGCGATAATTTTAAAACGGAATGTGCTGTAAGACCTTTGGTCAGTAAAATCGCGGCTGTACCAGAAGAAGCCATAGCAACTGCTATCTCCTGGGTTTTATCTTCTGGGTTTTTCTGATGGTCATTAGTAATAAGTTTAGCAAAAATGTTTTCCCTGTTCCTCCAGGGGCTTCGAGTAAAAGGAGTGCACCACTGATGGATTCTACTTTGCGTAACACTTGCTGAAAAACGTGACTTTGTTCTGGAGTTAATTGAGGGGTAAATTCTGTTACTTGATGCTGCAATGCTATAAAATCGTAGTTTAATTCTCATGTAATTTCATTATCGAAGCCATTTCCGTTGACACGTCTAGGGTTAATCATTCCAAAATCATGTAGCTTCTTCCTAACCATTCTGAAAACCATTATTACGTTTCGTTGCAGATTAGTCATTCAAAGGCATATTTGGTTGTTTTTCGTCGCAAAATATCTTCCGCCATGTAGTCTTTGTACTTATTCCAAAAGGTTTGAGGATTAGAAGGACCGAAGATGAAATAAGTATTGCGTAAAGCTCCCTAATTTTATTCAGCGAGTAACATTGTATGATGCCTCCATAGTATATATCTTCAAAGTAATACCTCCATGTAAAATATCTAGGTTCAGTATAAGTGAAAAATTTTGTGCAAAATATGAATATTGTATAATTAGGTTAAAAAAGTTCAAACTAATCAAAACTACGAAACTGTCAGTTAATATTACCATAGAATTTTCAATATCACGCGCGCGCAATTCGCTAAAACTTTATTTCGTTTCCCTCTTTAAAAAGTGGGAGAAAATTTGCATTAAAATATCTGGGATTTAAATTCTTAGCCAACTTGGCGATATTTCTCAAAGTTTGAGTTTGACATTTAACAAACGTAACGTAAATAATAACCATAAAAAACCCTTTAAAAAATTGCTTTTTGTGAAGATCCTAAATAACACTATGTTTCAGTTATTTGTTACAAATGTGAGAAAATATTTATTAAAATTTCCATTATCGAGCAAATGCATCATTTTGCGCCAACTTGGTGGGGAGTAAGCAACGTCTACGTTTTACCCGCATAGTTCCCGTTCCCGTAGGAATATGGGGGAAAAATATATCCTGTGTTACTCGCTGATAATGTAGCTTTCCATTGATGAAAGAATTTTTAAAATCGGACCAGAAGTTCCCGAGATTAGCCGGAACAAACAGACAGACAGACAAAAATTTTAAAACATTGATTTTTTGATATAAGTACCGTATTTGCCTTTAAATGCATTTAGTAAAAAGCTGCTAATTTGAAATTACAAACAGACACTTCAGTTTTATTTATTTGTATAGAAAAGGAACATGTTTGTCTGTCTGTGACGATATGAAATCATCGTATAATATTTGAAGATATTTAATATTATCTATTAATTTAAATGTAATATGGTCCTCCGTAGTTTATCTGTATCATTAAACCTAGTTACTTAATTTCATTTTAGACAGCAAATAGATTAGACTATGCATAACATGTCATAAAAAGTGAGAAATAAACCTTCACACATATTGTTAGGTGAATTTCAGAATTTATTCGCTTCGGTGCCAAAAGGATATTCTGGCTGGAAAAATCGTTTGCAAGGGAAGAAAAGAAAACTTTATAATGCCAATCAATAGCCTTCACAATAGACTTGTTGACAAATTTGGTCATCAAGCGTCGCAAATCTCCAAATTAGGTGAGAAAAATGGATGTCTCAACGAAAATTCAGGAATTTAAGACGAATACTTTAAGAACGAATTTTAAAAAAAATCTTAGAAGGTTCTTCCCATCCTATGTAATGGCCAAGGTAGCCAAGTGGTATAGGCATCGGATCGTGGCTAGCATGTCATGAGTTCGATCAAAGTACCACTGAAGACCCTCCGTGTAGGGGGCGATGCACGTTAAATCTGTTGAGAGCTCAAACGTCCTCCCGTTAGTGTGGTGTGGTAGTTAGGAGAGGGGGGTACCATCTCAGGTGTCATCCGCGTCAATTGATCATGGCTCAAAATTACGCGGACCGTCCCCAAAAGCCCTCGTGCAGCTAAACAATGGGACTTTAATATTCACTCACTCACCCATCCTATAAAGTATGCAGAAGAAGCAACATTGGGAACATTTGAAAGAAAATCGGCTCCGGTGGCTTAGATTTAGAGTGCCTGCTTTGTAAGCCTTAGGTTGCGGGTTCGACCCGAACCGGACTCGATAGATTTTATGGATGTGAAAATCATATGCACGCGCATGATTATGCGATAAGTAACAGAGATTCCCTGAGAATCAATTTGCCTTTGGTACTCTAGGCAAAATTGCTTACGACAGTATTTTGCATCCGACAAGAGTTTGAATTCAATGCGATTCGAACATAAAGTTTTTTAGAGGAAGTCGCCACTAGATGGTGCCACCAATAAATATCTTTTATTCTTGGGGACTTGCCATATCTGCAAAAGCTTAGTTGCTAATATGCAGCCCATTGGGGAAGGGGACAATTTGAATGCAACGAGTGCTGTGTCTGCCATATGCGGAATAGTGACTGAAATTTATATTTGTGTGATTATTGAATCTAAATTATTTTAGATTAAGAGGGTGCATCCATGTGATGGGTTCAAAAAGATAAAAAAAATCTTCATAAATTGCTTCCTTAGGTGACTGCCCAAAATTCGTCGTTTGGGGAAATTTTTCGAAATTGATTTTATGCTTTTATCTTATAGCCCATACATTTAAGATTCCAAAAACACTCTAGTTTTATTTCTACGATATTTAGAAGCAAAATTATAGCATAATTAGTAAACCGGAAATGAAGTTTACAAAACCGGATGCGCACACCTACTCAAAATATTTTTAAGATACTGAATTGAAATTTTCAGAACATATTTTATTTAGTTATATCTGTATTTTGAATTAAAATCTAATCTCTGTGTATTTATTTTTGTACTTTATTGCTTTTTTATGAAATAAAGCCATTTATTTTTTTAAAAATTGTGTTTTTGCATAAAATTTCACATAATTAAAAAAACTTTCGATAGTATTAGAAATATTTTTATTCCTAACACATATAAAGATGTTATTCACGTGTGGTATAAATATTATTTGAAAACATTCATTAGAATTTTCTGTAAATGCAATTTTTCATCAAAATTTTACTAAAGGTGACAATTGTTATAGTCTATAAAACTCTCCAGAAAACAGCAAAAGTTTTAAAAAAAAGTCCAAATTAGTTAAACACGAAGCTAAAGAGATCTTGACCCATAAATATGGTGAGTTTAAAAAATTTACAATCAGTAGAAAATATTTTGTACCATATTAAAATTTTTAAATGCATTTTCTGAGAAACTATGTTTTTCAATTTTTTGCTTCACGGTAAAGTGTACTATAGGATTTTTTTTTAAGATATTGAATTGAAATTTTCAGAAAATGTTTTATTTATATCTCCAGTCTAGACTATAATCTAATCTCTGTGTATATATTTATGTATTTTATTGCACTTTTTGTGAGAAAACAACATTAGTTTTTTGTAAAAAATTGAGTTTTTGCATAAAAAATGCCATATTTCACAAACTTTTCAAAAATATCACAAATTTTATAGCTCTTCGCACAGATAAAACTGTATTTTATGTACTGTATAAATATTATTTGAATATATTAATTAGAATTTTCAATACAAGCCTTACCGTAACTGCAATTTTTCACTAAAATTTTACTCAAAATTCCCAATATATCCAAAATTATTTTTAATTTTGGGGAAATTGTACTTGAATTCTTACTTTTATGTCCCATTTCAAATAAAAAGAAAGTTTATTTAGTTGAAAATTTATATATTTCAAAAAAAAGTGCTCCGAAGGTAGACACATACCTTAACACGTCTAGAATACGGTTGTAAAGTGAATTTTTTAAAATTCGAAGTCGTTATAAAGAAGCACGTGTTAGAGGATAAGCTGTTCGGAGCACTGAGTTGCAAACGAAGGCTGGGCCTATTGTGAACAGTCGGCTTGATAACATTAACCCTTCTATGCAATTATACGTTCATACAAGTATAGACAAGTTTGTAGAGATTTAAAAGGAAATATATCTATAGTTAATGAAAATTTCGTAGAACTTGTTTTAGTTTTCACCACGAGGCATCGCCGATTGAAGGTAATTTAAGATTTTCATTCTTTTAATCGGACTTTTAAAAGTTTAAACGCGTTTTCCTCAAAACTGTCTTCTTCAAACCTTCCCCCATCAAATCTCAAGAACAAATTGACGGAATGACTTCAAATTTATGGGGTAGAATTATGCGGTAATTACGCACCAAATGAATTACGATCATTTCAAAATTGAAAATATTTCTATTTTTATAGCAAAAACATAACAAAAAAACGCATGCAATTTGAAACTTTTTCTTCAAAGGTCTACCAAAAGTCCAGTTTTTGATATTTTCAAATGAGTATCATCCATTCTGTGCATTTAAGCTTATAGGTTCAAACGTCGTTAATTTTTCCTATTTCAGTTAAGCCAATCAGCCGGAATCCTGGATAAAGTGAGCGTCTATTTTTTCGAGGTGCGCGTGTTCTGAGCGCTATAACTTATGTTCTATTGGATATTTTATGCTAAACATTCATTTACGTACTCTTAAAATACATATAAATAAATAATAAGGAACTCAAAATTCTATTTTTCTACGTGTCGTCAAAAAGAATTCTCTAAAAATGCTTAAAAAACATTATTCTGAAAACAATTCCTGTTAATATTGTGGGATTTTCCCGCAATTAAAAGGCGATAAACCAAGTATAATATAATTAACTTAAAAAAACCTGTCGAGACGAGACAATTTCTTTTCAATATTAATTAGCGCATCTATCACCTTACAATGAAAACTTTTCTGGTGAAATTAAATATTTTAGTATCATTCAAGATTTGAATTATAATGTCATAAAGCAGGCAAACAAACTTTGAAAACATTATTGATTACAAAACAATACATTTATTTTAAATCATTTACCCATTGAATATTAAACGATTTAAAGCACTTTAAGCATAAAAGAATTAAAAATATGTTATAAAAAATGTACGATAATATTCAAATCTATATTAAAAACGGTAAAAATTTAATTCACATAAATACGGTCATCACATTTCAATCTCGGCGATGCCTTCAAAGGAACAATATAATTCAAATATAGATTTAATCGCATTTTCCATGCGTGATTCATTATCTTAGACGTCCTGAACTTGGGAAAAGGTTAAACGATTCCTTTACGAAGGGTGAAAGAAGGGATTACGTCTTTCCGAGAGAAATTATATGATCCATTCTCCGATCTATAGTCTATGTTTGATTGCCGAAAATATTTTCATAGTAAATATATTTCAGAGAAATCGACTTACGTATAAATAAGTTATCGATCGAGTTATCTGCCTTGGAAAAGTCCAAATATCCTTGCAGGATGATTGTTTAATTTTCAAAGTCTGAGGGAAGAGATATGTCTATCATTTACATCAGTGCTTCTCCAAGTTTAAATATTTGCGACCCAGTATTCACTCATAATTTTCATCATGCCTCCTTCCATACAATAACAATGTGTGTATTGAATTCAATAATACTATACTCTGAAGCTAAACCTACAGTACGACTTTAACCTCTTAAGTGCCACCGGCATATATAAACGTCTACCTCACCCAATGTGTTGATTGATCCAGACGTATATATACGTCTTTTCAAAATAGGATTTTTTCTGTGCCTGTTATCCACAGAATTATTCCGAAGGCTTTGGAATGCAATAAAACGAATTTGACAGTGTTTGGAAGGATTTGCTATATTTATTCCTTTTCTATCCCCCTCCCAATACACCACATACGCTTGCTTACATGCTAAACGATGGCATTGGGGAGCGAATCGCATAATTTTTAATCGACATTTAAGGGATTAATTATAAACTGTACAAATTATCAAGATAAGTGTTAATTTTTGTTTTTAGTTTGATATATGAAAAGCTTAGGGGGTCATTGGTAATAATTAAACTTGTTCTTAACTTAGTATTGTTAAATTAATTACAAAATACATTGAGAAGTACTGATATATTTTTAAGTGTAGTGTGTTATATCGGTGTAAATGTGTATTTAGTTTTTTATTATGTCCGTATTAATTTAATTTTTTTGTTTACTTTCAGTTTATTAATATTTTATCTAAATAGTTTTTTGTTTCCGACTTTTCAATACGCTCGCGCCCCCCTTGCAGGGTTATCACGCCCCTCCCCGGGGGGCATGCCCCACAGTTTGAGAAACACTGATTTACATTGATAAAATCTGAGTTTTATAGTTTATTTTTGTGAACAATCTATACTTGTTAAGAATTTTAAATAAAATTTCCCCTAATCATACACGAGATATGTGTATTTATTTATAATTTAATTTCTCATAGTAAAAGCTTAATTTGCGTACAGTGTGAAAGCGTTTTTTTTAAATAGGATGAACCCAAAGTATGTGGCCCTGATTATAAAAAATTATTAAAAATAACCCTTTAACATAATAATGTAGCTCTTGTATCATTAAATAGGAAACTTTTAACACATTTTTTCGTTTAATATATGGCGTGATAACTCCATCAAGAGTGACCCAGGGAAACATTTGAAAGAAAGATATCATTTTGTGCCGATATGGCGTCAGTTCAAGAGAAAGCTCATCGTGTGCTTTGATTTCTCGAAAGGAAATCGCCCATTAATATTCAGTGTAAACTTCGACGTTTTTATGGAAGTAAACCTCCCGATGAGAAATCAATAAAGCAACGGAATGAAATATTTACAGAAACAGGGGCCGTTAAAGATCTTCTCATAAGAAGCAAGACAAGTATAAGTAAAGCAATTATTGAACTTAAAGCTTGGCGGGAACTGGAATACCACTTAGACATTCTCCCTGCTACCAAGATGGCAATCTTTGAAATTTATTGAATGGTAATGGTCTTATAAAAAATTCAAAATAATACTTATAATATATAAAATCTAATATATATAGGCTATATCAGCGCTTCTCCATCTGTGAGGCGCTAATATCCCAGAGGGGCGTGATAACCCTGGGAGGGGGCACGAGCGTATTGAAAAGTCGAAAATAAAAGTTTATTTAAAAAAAGTATTAATTTATTGAAAGTAAACAAACACAACATACATTCTGACATAATAAAAAACATATACACTGGTTTAATACACTTATAAATGTATCAGTACTGCACAATGTATTTTATAATTAATTTAACAATACTTAGCTAAGAATAAGTTTAATAATTACCAGGGACTCCACGGGATTTCACACATATATAGAATTATATTCAAACATTAACACTTACCTTGATAATTTGTAGGGTTTATAATAAATCCCTTAATTGCCGGTTAAAAGTTATGTGATTCGCTCCACAATGCCACCGTTTTTCACGTATGCAAGCATTTGTGGTGTATGGGAGGAGGAGACAGGGAATAAATCAGAAAATCCTCCGAAATAAGTAAATCCTTCGCAAACACTGCCAATTTCATTTTATTGCATTCGCAATCCTTCTGAATAATTTTATGGATATCCGTGAACAGGAAAAAGATTGTATTCCCTGGACAATTTACACACTGGCTGAGCGAGAATTTTATATACTCCGGTGGCACTTAAGAGATTAAATTTGAATTGTAGCTTTTGTGTTAAAATATCGTATTACCGAATTCAATACCTTGTTATTGTATGGAGAGGGGCGCAATGAAAATTATGATTGGACATTAGATCGCAAGTATTTAAAGTTTGAGAAGAACTGGGCTACATCTTTTCTATATGCTGAAATACAATCAGGACTACATCTCAACATCTTGAGCAGCTAATATTTCAGCTGGTCAGGTGGGAAGTCTATCTCCCTCAAATATAAGGGCTCTCCGAATAGAGAATACATAAGATGATGATTACAATCTACAGTTAATCTCTTTACTGCCATTGACGTATATATCCATCTCCCAAAATCAATGCGTTGAGTGCACCAGACGTATATATACGCCTTTCCGAAATATGATTCTTTTTTGCACTGCTATCAGTAAAACTGTTCCCAAGGGTTTTGAATGTAATAAAATTATCTTGATAATGGCTGGGAAGGACTTACTTATTTCAGAAAAGGATTTAACTATTTATGCTTTTTCTTCCCGCCGAATATACCTCTTACCCACGCTTGTGAGTAAAATGGGGACACTGGGGAGCAAATTGACTAAATTTTAATCAGGGGTGTAGGGGTTAATTAGCAACAAAATATTCAATATAACTATAATACTTTAAGGGCTAAAAATATTTGTAATCAGGTCAAAAAATTTGGTTCTGCCTGTATTATCACCAAAAGTGATTAAAATAACTTTTCTTTGTTTAGAAACTCTGAAATAAATAAAATGCTGCATTATATGAACAAAAAATAGAAATAAAAAGCTTTTATTCTTGTAAACCTTGAAACATCCTCTATTTCCGGAAACATAGAGAAGATATAACATTAAGAGCAAGCTAACTCCTTTTTTTCAAACGAGTTCAGCAAACATTCCACAAGAGAAAGAAAAAGAAACATCATTTGGGAACGAGTTCAGAGAACGAGAGTTACTGCCACCGAGGGACTTGTAAAAACATAATTTCATCAGAAAGAATGTAGATTCTTATTTATTTTTCCATACGACACACCGTATTCATATGCAAGACAAACATATAATATTGCAAACAAGGTTTTAAATTTGAAAGGGATAGTTTTTTGCAGTCGTTCCTTTCACCATCAGTTTGAGTGCTGTGCCTGAGAAAAGAAAGGAAATTCTCATTTTTATTTATTCTTCTCATGGGAATTCTATAAATGAAGGGGAAAAATTGTATTTTCGTGGAACGTTTTATAGCTCAGAAACATATATGAATCATTTTAGTTTAAAGTAAGAGCTCTCAGAAATCCCTACCTTATTCTACGTAATATTACTGGGTTAGATAAAAACATGGGACACTAAAGCCTTTCTTTCATATTCATGATATTTCAATGTAAGGGCGCAGTCTTTTCACAAAAAATGTCGTAAGAATCCCAAAACCCCATATATTATTCATACACTAATATTAACTAAAAAAATATATATTCATTCATATAATGAAAATAATTCTTACAGAAGGTTCAAGGAACTTTTCAGTGAGTTATATATAACTAGTCATGCTTTTCAATCGTAGAGTTCATATATTTTTTTTCCATGCATTTGCAAGATTCTTCCGATTGCAATGAAATGAATATAATTTATAATTATATGTACATAATTTACATAAATTAAATAATTTGCATAGTTTATACATATTTTAAAAGTAGAAATAAATTTTCTAAGTGGAAATTTATAATCATTCAATAACTTTAATTTCTTTATATGGGTTAATATTTATATTTTACATATTTAAAATACAGAAATACTTGAAAAATCGAAATTAGTATTTTTAAAAATATCAAACATCATACATAGCTTTTATCCTAAAAACACTACATACTTATTGTAGCTTATGGTTTGAGATTTTTTGACACCTTAAATTTATGTAGAAAATAACAAGAATGAAATTTGGATACATCTATTCAATGGACTAAATTCATGACGGTCACATGATAATATAAACACATGTTCTACATTGAATTCAAAGTGGAAAATAAACTATATAGCTCGTACTTCTTATTCTATTTGTAAAACTTAGTAAAATTTCAAATTGCATAGTTGGGTAAAGATGCTCAAGAGTTATAAAAGGAAATTTCTGTAAAAAGATTTTAAAACTAAAGAAAAAAAAGTCTTGTTTTAAACATGCACTTTTAAATAAAGTGACAAATATTAATTTTAAAAAAAAGTTTCTGTAAAAAGCGTAATTTGGCAACAACGAAGTGCATGAACTGATTTGCTGAAAATAGATAATTGCATTTATCGTGACTATGACGTCACATGTGTTTTGAACTTGATTGGCTAAAAACACTTGGTATAAAATTATCATGTGATTATGACATCACATGAATTTAGTCCATAGTCTAATGAAATACCGTCTTGATCACAATTCCCATTGCTAAAGGAAGCCATTCTTACAATGTCGAATTTTTTTAAATTTCTTCGGGGGATTTGTCAAACTGTGGTACAATCATATAGGTGATTTATTTTTGATATCAAACCCTGAGAACTCTTCTGCCAGAAATGCACATTCACATATTAAATACTTTCCTTCTAAGGAAATAGCGATTGCGTTGACTTGATCTGTACTATTATTTTTGAACATGCTGTTCCAAATAATCCTTCAGTTCTTACTCTCCTATTTTTAAAAATATTTTAATGTAGTAAACTCCTAATTCTTTTTGTATTACTATTTGTTTATTACGGCTTTTATTATTTCTAAACTTATATTTACATTAAAAATATTAGAATCTCTCTCTCGATAATGTCATCTTTAATAAGGGTTTATTGTAAAATATAATTTCTTTCAAGTAAGTACATACATGTATTTTCTTTTGATAATGAGCATGTGATTTTTTCATTGAAATTGGATTTTTACTAAAACTTTGAAAATCGAAAGTTAAGTCAACTTTTGGTAGTTAGAAAACAAAATGATACAGATTAAAGTCTATTTAATAGCAATTGCAAATCCATTTCATACGAGTTACTACATAAATCGGTTAAGTTTTAACCAATAAAACTCAGTTTTCTTATTCTTCGTTAATGGCACTTCCCTTTAATGTTTCTAAGTTAACCCTACAACAAAACGGCCAATCGATGTTTCTTATCAAATAATAGAACTTTTTTGTATCAACTCGCCGATATGATTCTTCAAGTACTATTAATCACCACGCTTGGTCACAAATTTCCCAATAATGTTTCATGTAGCCGTCTCAGCATTTTGCTTTGAACCCTTTATTTATCAAACACTGCTTTTCGCTTCCTTTCTGCCATGTTTTGATCTATTTATGGTTTTTATGAGCTCACTCGAAAAATGGAATTATTGACAATAGAATAGTTCTTATAAGTGTAAAGCCTATGTTTGAACATTCCTTAAAAATAAGCATTTTAATAAACCATAAAAAAATTGAAATTTTAATTTAGAAAAATATGATTATGGAGAACGACTTTATTTGAAAATTGAGCCTCATGAGTTAAGCAAATTAATGGAATATTTTTGGAGAGTAATTAAGAAAAAATTTAATTTGACATGCTTTTTTTTTAAATTTAAATTCTGAGTTACAATGAAAAACTTAAATTATAGAAAAAGACGGATTTTTAAACAGCAAAGAGAGAGAGAGAGAGAAAGCTGTATTAATACAGGGATTGTCAATAACGATAAAAAATACATTTTAAACCATAGCATACATTTAATAATAGTTCTCAAGAGAGTTTCACATAGACCACACCATGAGCAGTACAACAGTGAAAATTGTATTATTTCACGTATCACATATTTCAAGATATTTCACTATCAGACTGACAAACTAGCAGAGTGTGTAAGGGGTACAGATGCGACTTGATATCACATCGAATGTAGGGTTACAAATGCCGTTGTTGCGAACTATAGTGGAAAGAAGCAGAGAAAAAACAAAATCAAATAGCAACAGATTATTGGAACATAAAACATTTAATTGAAAGGTTGTACTGCTAGAGGTTTTTGAAATTACAACTAGAAGTCGTCTAGTAGATTTGAAAGTGGGACTTCATGAAATTCCTCACGTTCTCAAATATTCCTGGCAACAGACATTCGAGCAATGAGATCTTCAACGGAAAGAACGATTATCTCGTACACTAAATTCTACACGCGACCCAAACCAGATTCACGTCACCTTCTGTTCAAATTTGCAAAGGTCGTGTGATGGGGAAAATGCCTGCTCGAGTGAAGTTCCAAGAACAATCACCCAGTGGCGTGCCGATTGCAAAATCCGCAACTTCATGCACAATCAGCTTGTTGACCAGTTCTTCGTTTGAATATGTGAGCTCATCCTACTATCTAGGGACGTGGATCGCACATGACGACTTCCATCAGAATTTGTTTCAAAGAAACCTTCCGTTTAATGTTACGTACCGCAAGGCTGCCCGGAGGAATCTTCGAAAACAAGAAATTCCATGCAGTGCCACTCTCAGGTTTGCCAGATGACTTCTGGATGTAATTTTGAACACCTGTTGTAGTACAACATTTAAATAAAAAAAAATTCTGTCATTGTAATGTGTGTTTTGTTGTTTCTGTTTTTTCCCCCCTCTGCTTCTTTGCACCATGGCGACCCTGCATTCTTATATGATTCCGAGTCTGTACCTCTTACACACCCTGTAAGTTTATCGATCTGATAGTGAATAACCTTGTATGAGAGAAAATACCTTACTTGGTAGTTCTCGTGTAAAAGCAATCGTAGTGATTTTCCTCAGGTTAAGATGTAATGCAATTTCGATTTCCCTAGATAGAGATTATATTTGCTTTCCTACTTCTATATATTTCTTTGAAGAAGAAATTTTAGGGTTAATAATAACATTGAACCAGTAACGGGTCTATTTGCGTTTTTCCTAATAATCCTATTGGGGAATTATTTTCTTTAAAAAGTGTTTTTAATTGAAAAACTTCCCCCGAAGAAGAAGACGCGATATATGTAAATTTTGATGTGTATTTAAGTATTAGCTTTCGGTTTTGAGAAGTAGATAACGGTTAGAAACTCAAGGATAGCAGTGAGGTTTAATGTAAGGTAGCGTAAAGCTAGGCGAGAGCACTTCGTAGATTATTTAATTAATATTAAGATTGACGATTTGGTCAATTGTTGTTGTTGTTGTCGTGTCCTTCCCGAAGGGAAGGAATGAAAGTTGCCATAGCCTGTGAGACAGGTTGGATTTCTTAACGATAGATGGCGACACCATCTATCTCCACCTCCACTAATTTTGGCATGGAACTAAAGGGGAGGGAAATATTCTCTAGCCCCCTGCACTCGTGGTTTCTGCTGCGACCACCCACAAGACTTTCGGACCCACTGATTTAACGAGCACGTACTCCGTGTATACTCGGTGGTATTTAGTGGCAATCGGTCTGGAGTCCGATGCTCTAACCACTAGGCTACCCACGGCCCATTTGGTCAATTAATTGTTGAATTTGATTCGGTCGGGTTGGATTAGATTACTTTAGAAATTATCTTCAAATATAAGAAGGTGTATTGCACGGACGGCTAAGTGATCCGATTTATTGTTATATCTCCAATTATCTCGTCTACTTCACTATTGCTCCCATATTTATCAATTAGAGCATTTCTTATCTTTGGTTGTTGAATTTGTGTCGTTGTTGAGAATTGTAAATAAGTTGTGTTGTTTTGACTATGGCTAGTTTTCTTTCTAACTCCCGTACACTTATGGTGGGGAAACCCAATCATAATTACAAACCTAAACTAGCAATGGATATAAATAATTGCTTAATACTTAGATATTTTAAAGTTGCTTTCTGCAAATTAAAGGAGAATTATATACAAATTTGTCCAAATGACATCAAGTTAAAGGAACCAAAAAATAGTGAGATTATTACAATATTGTCACAAACTGATACGCTCTGAGTGGCCGAATGGTTAGAGCACTACTCTACCATGAAGGTGGCTCGAGTTCGAGCCTCCCCGGTATTTGTTTCTTAAATTTAATCATGACTTTCGTTATTTATTATTATGGACATTTGCAAATTATGTAAATTGAATTTATGTTAATCTTTCACCTGTGGCTATTCTAGAACTCTCCACCAGGTTAATAAAAGTACTGCAGCTGGATAGGTCTTAAGTTGTGGTAACTACGACAAAATAAATCGTGTATTGGATAACATCGCCTTATTCCTTCTACGGGACATTTTGGTGGAGGCGCCGGGTAACGATAGCCATCGGCAACGGATATCAGAGAAAGTCGAAGGCTCCAAGAGCTACCTCCAGAATACGGGTTGCTACCTTGCCGAGTCCTAACTGTAAAAAGAATGCCGGAAGGTGAAACGGAAGCCAAGACAACATCATCAATCCCATCTATATATGTTACCTATAAGCCCCCACGAGAGCCTTGTTCTTTCTCTGGCTTGAAGACGCTGAAAAATGGAAAAATGATTACGAGAGGATCGCTAACTACAATAATTGGAATGAAACAGTACGTCTTGTAAATGTCGTGTTCTATCTAAGCGGAACTGCAAGGTTGTGGTTTGACAACAATGAAGATCGATTGAAAGTTGGACAGACTTCGAGAGACTTTTTGAAGAGACTTTCGGAAAGCCTGAGGACGTAAAAGTTTTGCAGAAGGATTATTAAGGACAAGGGCTCAGCGTCCTGGCGAAACGCATGAGTCTTACGTTCAGGACGTATTGTCATTATGCAGGAAAGTGGATAAAAATATGCCAGAAGATCAAAAGATATCGCATCTCATGAAAGGGGTGGCTGAAAATCTCTACCAGGTACTGATAAACAGAGAAGTTAGCACAGTAGATAAATTTGTTACGTGTTGCCGTGAAGTGGATGCCATGAGAAAGAGACGAGTTGTGCCGCTACGATATGAGAGACTACCTAATGTTACACCCATGTCAATGGCCAATGAAGGAGATCTAAGCGATCTAATTCGAAGGATTGTTAAAGAAGAAATCGAGAAAGTACTCCACGGATCGCAACATGTATAGACGACGAGCCAAGCGATTTAGAAGCCATTATCCGTGAAGAAGTTCGAAGAAATTTGGCTCCACTCTCTCGAGAAAAACCTACGCCTTCCCCTTACAGAACTCAAAGGACTGGTGGAAGTTCCTGGAGACCAAGGCCGAGACCTCGACAAGAAAACAGACCAACTCAACAGGATACCGGAAGGAAGACTGACCAATACTACTTCAGATAACGTACCAATTTGCTTTCATTGTGGACGACCGGGTGACGTGACTAGATATTGCCGTGATAGACGACGTGTTTTTAACGCAGCAAGACAAAGAAGGCAATTAGACCAGTCAGAACGCTGGGATTCCGACTCTCTTTCTGATTACGGCCGCGATCCTGAATCTAATTACCAGCGTTATAGAAGTAATTCGCCGTACCCTAGACGCAATCCACAACGCCACCAATCAAGATCTCCATCTCGTCGCTCACCTGTTAGGTCCAGTGAGGAAAACTAAGGCATGCGACCTGCGTGGGAGGTAAGGCCGCAATAAACGAAACCCTCCAGTATACACGGCTGCTAAACTAGTCAAAAACTTTGTATCCGTAACTGTCAATGGGCATATCGTTAATGCCTTGGTTGATTCAGGAGCTGATTATTCAGTAGTTTCCGAACAGTTACGCACGCAACTAAGGACGCCCATGATTTCAGAACACAACCCGATTCTTCGAACTGCCTGTGGTAAGGTTGTAGAAGCTATATAGGACGATGCATGTTGCGAGTGAACTTGAATGGAGTGGTGCAACCTTTCGAATTTTTGGTATTCCAGCAATGCAGTCATGATCTCATATTGGGATGGGACTTTTTCAAAGCAACTGATGCCATTATGGATTGCGGATCAGGTGAACTTCAGATTGGAGAAGTCTCTCCAAATGATCTCAAAATGAATGAAGTAAATTCTGGTTTATACGCGGTCAGTGACGTTGTCATTCCAGGAAACTCTATAAGAAAGATTTCCACTTTGGCTAAAGACCACCAGACCTTAGAAAAGGTTATAGTTACTGGAATGAAGAATTTTGAATGGACAAAACAGCTAAAGTCCCGCTACAATAGCCACACTCCAGAATGGTAAAATAGATATTTGGATTGCTAACAGTTCCTCTCAGCCACAGATAATACCAGCTGGCATGTGTATAGCTGAAATGACGGATATTGAGGATGGATTGGTAAGTTCTTTGAACGAGAATGCTGACAAAATCGAAGTAAAACAGATGAAGCACCCTAGACAGTCGGTGAAAGAATTCAAATGCCTTGTAGACCCGGAACTGCGTGAGGCGCAACAGAAAGATCTTTTGAAGTTGCTTAACGACTTTACAGATGTTTTTGATTTTGAGAACAAAATAAGAGTCTCGAGTAAAGTAAAACACAAGATAAACACCGGCGATTGCCAACCTATTAAGCAAAAGCCATATAGAGTGTCTTTTGAAGAGAGAAGAATAATTCAAAA
>BMAO01025265.1:0-19566 GCA_019973975.1 Trichonephila clavata
TGAATAGGAAAACAAAGAATTAAAAGTAAACAAATCAGGAAGAAAATGAATACATATAAGTGGATTTAAAAAATAAAAAAAATTCACACATGGAAGTTTTTAAATATAAAAAGTTACAAGAAAAATTAAAACACTGTATATTATACATGATTTTTTTTTCAGGGAAAAAAACAGAATTTTCAATGGTGTATTTACCGATTCTTATACCATAAATTTCATAGTTTATTAAAATCTTATAAATAAATAAGATTTACCAATAATAAAATGCTTAAAACACAATCCTTTGTATGCAGGATAAAAAAAAAGTCTAGTGAACTTTATAAACTAGAAGGAATATTTCTTGAAAATTGCTGCAAAACAAGTTGGTTTGTTCTTCACAAATTAACATTTACATTAATAGCTCAACAAAATTTAATAGTATAAAAATATTTCTGAAACAAAATTTTTTTTTAATTTACTTCGAAAATCTTATGCAGTACTGCCATGACAACCTAGTTTTTTAAAAATGTTGATTCAAAAAAAATACAAAAAATTTATTTAAATTATCACAAACTAATCACATTTGGCCAAAATTATATTACATATTCAAAATAGTGCCAAAATTCAACAAGGTTCAAATACTGTGATGAATATTTTAAAATCTTTATTTTTAAACTCGAGATCGAGTTTGAAATTTAATTATGCCCTTTGCATTTATTTGAAAAATTAGTAGATTATCTAAGTAAAAAGGAGAAAGAGAAACAATAGATATAAATATACATAAATACTGAATTACATATCATACAGTACAACCTAATTACTCAGTTAATATAAAACAAGGAAATAAGATTTTCAACCTTAAGTTGCATAAAATTCAAGTGTTTTTAATTGTTTTAAAAATAATTTTTAATATGATACAATATTTTTAAAAAGCTTGTCTATATTTCAATTATTGACAATTTGGATCAAGTAGCATAGCAGTAACAATAGCTTTCAAATTATATTTTAATTATTTTTGGGTAGGGTTTTTCTTCTCCTGGCTTAACTAAAATACATTAATATTTGATAATAACTTATATGAATAACATTTATATAATAATTTCAACTTGAGCATCTTTTTAGAAGCTCAGTGAAATACTTACCACAAGAAATAGGTATCAAGTCAGCTAGGATGTCTGATGTAGTTTGTTTCTTTAAATGACGTTTCGTCTTTTGATGTTTTTCGATATCTCCCTTGTGAGCTCTTATTTTCTTGCCACATATTTTGCAATATGCAAGAGTTGGATCCTCGGGAACAGCAGAGACCCATGCTGAAAGATTTTAAATTAAAAAGTTACTGTTTAAGAAATTTTCCTTTGAGTCATTTGTACAGAAGAAAAGTAAAAATTATGTGTATGATAAAATCATTGATTGAATGACAAATGAAACTCTTATCAAAATTGCCTCTCATATTTTTGATTCCTATACAGTATAACCAATTGATATTTTTAAACAAAATATTTATTAATATCACACTTTGAAACTACAAACAGTTATTGGTGACAGACCACATAATTTTCACCCTGTTAATTGAGACAATACCTAGGCCAATTAATTTGCACTATACGCATTGTTATACATAAGTCATCAATTTTTGTGGCTCATGTTTTCTCTTCACAGCAATGTCAAATGATCTTACATGGAAAAAATAAAATTAATAGATGCTTTTAAGATACGATGTTTTGATTTGTAATATTGATACTTCTTCAATTTTCTTGTATTTGGTGTAAATTTTTGTTCTTGGTATGCACAGTCTATAGCCATTCTCATATACCAAGAATATCAGAAATTATTTATATAACTCAATTATTAACTTCCAAATCTTGCCTCTTATATATTATTACCGTTAAATCCAGCGTATAACGTGCATCATCGAAATGAGAGAGAGCACCTATACTTCAAGCTGAACTTTATTTTTAAGATATATTCACACCATATAATGCACACCCACTTTTTTGTGAAGAAGCCTGAAATGTAGGTGTTTCAATGCTCTTGTGTTTGAAATAATTTTTTCAAGTATTATCCCAGGCTTTAAAAAAATAGTATACTCCTAGAACTGCAACCCTTTAAGTTCATCATATTCATTTCTCTTAAATAAACAATATCTCGATAAATGTAAATGTCTAATTTTTTTTAAGGATAATCTTTTTTTATTTTTAAAGCAATCAGTTTTTATATACAGCGTATAATGCACACCAATTAAATTTGATTTTATTTTTTGTGTTAAAAGTGCACGGTATACGCCAGATTATACAGCAATTGTATTGTTATAATATAATTCCAATTAAAGAATATACGAATTCTAGAAATAATTATAATGAAACAGCGCATTTCTCCTCTCCAGAGAAAAAATATATAAAACACACACATACACACAAAAAGAGGCAAATTATGCTAGCATACTCCTATTCCTGCAAGTAATGAAAAAAATTATTTATCAAAAATTTCACACATACATAAATAAAAATAGATCATAAACTTCTATATTTTTTAAAAGAAATATTTGAATTCCTTTTCATACATTGTGAGTGAATATTTTTATTAAACAGTGGACTTTCAATCTGTATGAGTTGCTTATTGGTGATGAAACTCATAATTTTGAGCCTTGATCAAGTGATGAGGACAAAACCTAAACTGGCATCCCATATTCTCCTAACCCCTCACATATCAACATAAGAGATTTTGCCTCAATAGATTAAATGTGCATCAATCAGTAGGTCTTTAGTGGAACAAGAACACCAATGCCAGCCACAAGTTTCCGAACAAGATAACTTGCTTAACGTATCCACTTCAAATGCTGCAAGATGGAACTAACGTAAAAAATTTTAAAGCTACAATTTTGTTCCCTGGACATTTTCACAATAAATCAGATTATTAACCAACATTTCTTATGTAGAAACAAAACAAAATATATGGCCAATAAGAGCTAAAATAGATATTTACTTTTGTATAATTGTCAAAAAAGGGGGCCAAAAAAACTTAATCTGCTGAAAATTTACCTTATAACATAACTTTTTTAGTTAACAGTAACTCTTCCCTAATTTGAGCAAATTTCTAAAAAGCTCAATGCCAACTCAAAATTATACCTGATGAAAAAATTGATCATTACAGAAATTGAACTAACTTTGAAACATACTGATTTTATTCTGGAATATTTATAACTTTTTATATTATGTGTGGTGCTAGCAAGGCCAAATATTTTATAAAAGAAAGAATTAATTTAAAAGAAATGTAAGATATGATATAGTGTAATATTTGAAAACTTTTATTCAAACTGTTGCATTCATTTTTTTTTTAAATATTTACCAATGAATGATAGATTTTGAATGCTTCTGAAAAATAAAATGTTCTGTTAAGACCTTAAAGTCTATCAAGAAATAAAGTATTTCTGTTACAGGGCCTTGATCGTCGTCCCTGGATGCGTCAGATATGTCTCGCACAACCATTGGTTTAGATTTTTTTGTTGCTATAAAGTCATAGTAGCAGTTGTCTTTTTGGTTTCTCAAGTAGATAATATAACTCTTGATAACCTGCTACACAATATTACATAGAAATTTTATGCAAGCTAAAGACAGGATAAATGAGTATAAATAAAATGTAATTCCACAGTTGTAGCAAATTTCAAGCCCTCACGAATTAAATCAACTGTTAAGAAACAAACTTCTCCTTCAACTTTGCCAGTATCGATTTCTTTATCTCTCATAAAAAAAAATTTTAAAAACTTGTCATAAACTTGTACAAATCATCCTCATTCAAAAGGCACAAGTCTCCAAATTTTTTTGGAATTCATGCTAGAACAAAGAAACTTTGTGTAAGAAAAATCGTTTGTGTATTGTGTTATTTCAAAATCTGGTAAAAAAAAACGTGTTGAAAAAAAAGAAGAGATGGATGTACTTCCATTTTTTTTTCCACTTGCATTACTGTAAAATTTTCCACTTTAAATGAAACAAAATGTTCAAAAGGTACCCCAACATTTTTTAAGTGCATCCAATTGAATTGACTAACAAATTTGAAAATACAAAAAGGCTACACTGAATTACGACATTTTGCAGGATTAAAGTCACGATAGAATATATTTTGTAGTATGCATCATTACTGCTGTGAAAGACTTTGCTTCATACATTTAATCATATGCTGCTTTTGACCAGAAGCTCTAGCTCACTAATCAACAGATATTTTTTGTCCTTGCACATCTGTACTGCTTGGTAACTTCCGACTTTGTAAACAGGCAATATATCTATCACTTTGACAGAAAAATTTAGACATTTATATTTTATGAAAATTCTGTTTCAAAAATGATGAGTAACAAAACATATCAAGGAATATGAAAAGACTTTAAAAAAATTTTTAGCTACTACTTTTAGCAAAATTCCTTCTGAGCTTAGCGACTTTTTAATTATACTTGCAGGTTTATCTCGCAACTAGGGATTGCAATACAGGACCAAAAGTTCGGTACCGGTATTCGGTATTTTTTAAATCTTAATACCGGGATACCAGTTTTAATACAGGTAGCAGAAAATTTAGAAAAAGAAAACACAGGCATTTCTTTGTTTTATTTGAGAGTTATAATATCACAAACAATAATTTGTAACTTATGAATTATAAAAGTATAAAAGGAATTACAAAAAAAGTAACTATCACTATTCAGTCTGTGGTACTATAACAAATTTTTGAAATGTGATCTTAAAAAATATAATGCATCAATAGTACTGTCATTAAGCTTGGAATGTAATTTTGTGCAAAATTTACCAGCCGTCGAAAATGTTCTTTCGGAATCTACGCTAGATGGTGGTACAGTTAGCAATGCATAATGTACTTTTTTCCAAGTATTACCTTTAAATCCCTCATCTTCAAATAAATCAATTTTTCATTGGAAGCTTTTGGATACAGCTGATTTCTGTATTGTTTTGTTGAAATTGTTTTAGTTAGCGCTAATTTTAATTTTTGTTCGAGACAATTCCTCTTCACTGTCGACTTTCTTCACAACTACAACCTCGTTTTCACATATACAAATATCAGACTACAAATCCTGCATGTGTGCAGCATTGCTCTGAGCTGTAATATGATAGTTTTACCCACCACCATTGATGATTCACATATTTTATCACTTCTCTTGTTTGTACGATGCAAATTTATATTCACAATCTAAATAATTTCGCCTGTTAAGGAGACATAAAAACAAATACGTATACTATTTTACAATGTTGGCGATCTCTGAACAAATAGTGGAGACAATTTAAAATTTTTTTAGTAAGTACCAAAAATACGGCATTTAAACTTGTGAATACCAGTATTACAAAATTGTACAAATGGCTCAAAATACCGGTATTCGGTGTTGCAACCCCTACTCACATTTGAAAGTGAGAGTTAGCAACCACACTACAAATTGGTGGTATAACACTTAATATCACTTTGCATTGTTGGTTTGTTCTTTCTTTTTGTGAAGCTCCCTTTCAGAGATATGGAAATGGTAACAAATATGTAATAAGTGACAAAATAGTTATATAGTGTACTTTAATAAATGCCCATCTTAACTAGCAGTTGAAAACGCACATACAAGGTTTATTGCTTATAAAAAATCTCAATGTGAATGAAATATGTATATTAGTGAGATGTAAATAGTGTTTTGGTTGTAACACATATTTGAAACTGCCTGCAGTCAGTGCTATTTAGTAACCATATTAAAGAGAGATATTTTTATTTTCCCTTTAAATTATCATTGTGGTAAAAATTTTACAAACAAATAGTTAATATCATTTCTCTTTAACTTTACCTCAAATGGGTGCATTTCATATTAATAAAATAAGTTTTCTTATTATTATCATGCATCAATGTATTTACATTTTTTTCTGAATTCAAATTATGGTTTGCAAACATAAAATTATACAGTTAATGATCCATGAAGTTCTTAAGTTTGGCAACCATTGGTTTACAACAGTGGTTTTCAAACTTTTTGACTCGCTGTTCTGTTTGAAATAAATATTTACCACAAAGTTGAAATGTGACAAAAACAATATGCTTTAAAAATTCCATGGCACCCCTACAAGAAACCATGGTTCCTTAGAGCACTGCAACTGAGCACATAGCATTTAAAAGGTTTATTTTTGTATTTCTGGAATTGTATAAATTTTGTACAAACATGCTTGTCCTCCGGGGAAAAAAGATGAATTTATATTTGGTAAAATATATTTAGCAAAAATTAGAAGTTGAAATAAAAAAAATATTACATTAACTGTGGAAGAAAAATCTATATAAAAATGGAAATTTTATCTATTATTTTACTCATAGTTAAATCTTAAATTATTTCTTTAGAAAATATTAGGTTAAAAAGCCATTCTTGTGACATTGTAGATTTTAAATCATTAGTTTGTACGCAATACTCTAGTTAGGTATTTGGTAACAATAATTATCTGTAATATATTTTGCTTTCTAAAAAATTAATGAATAAATTGTTACATGAGAAAAGGTGAATTTGCCAAGATTAAAAATGTTTAGCAAATAAATTCTTTAGAAATAGGATCTGTTCAATGCAAATGGCAGTTAACATTTATTGATACTTATGTATTAGTGTCTCTGCAGCCAAAATTTCGCCACAAGAATCACTTTTCTTCAAATAAATCACGTAAGAATCTTTGTTTTGTTTCCAAGATAAGACTCATGTAGCCGAAGTTTTGCTGCAGTGACGTTAATACAAAAGAACCTACTTATTTTGTTTGATACTACTCTTGAAAAATGCAACCACTTGTATGCATTTAAAATATGTAAAAAGATACTTTACATTCACTAAGTTTATATTACATATTTGTACAAATTCTCAAACAGAGCTAATAAAAAAAATACACATATAGCCTTTAGAGGGCCTTCTAATTTCAGGAGTGCAATGATTAATAACTGACAGATCAGTAGTAAATGAGTTTATTAAAGCTATCTGTTCATTAGGACATTTGATGTCAATATATCCATCAATGAAGAAATAATAGTATTAATTTAATACCTAAATATGTCCAATACTAATAATGCAACTATAGTAAAAGATAGTATCAGCTTGACAAAATAACTAAATTAAAAAGTGTAATATCCAGAAAACAATTATATTGATAATTCTTTTATAAAAATCACCTCTTAATAAATTAAGAAACTTCCAAAACTACCTTAATGTATTGGCATAGTAAATGAGTTACAGCAAAATAAAACAAATATTTCATAATTTAACACAAGGTTAATTTAAAGGGAAAAATAATTCTAACTTTTAATTTGGTGCTATTTCAAATTTATTCTTCTAACTATCCAATATATTTCAAACTACTACACACCACACATAATTCGAAAGACCCTTAAACATTATAATCACCATTAAATAAAATTCTGGTTTTCTTATAAGTCGATCAGTTATTTGATTCGGATTTTAAGTCCAGTAATACAAGTCGTGTGGGAAAATATTTACTCATGGAAATAGAATTGAGAAGTAATTATTTTACTCAAAATTTTTATAAAAAGTTACAGTTGAATACGTGCATTTTATATTAAACACGGATCAACCAAATGTTTTTTAATGATTTTCGAATAGAAATATTTTCTATTTATTCAGTTGTTCGATGTTTTATTTTCCCGACAAAAATTTAAGTCGGAAAAAATGTTTACTATCAGCTTTATATTTTAAAATTACAACGAATTTTTTTGGTATGATTAATACTTTAAATTATCTGTATTTTTTCACATTACTTTACAACTTCAGAAATTTTAGATACAAAAATTGCGAATTTTAATTGATAAGAATGGTATACTAAATGAAAATGAAATGAGTTTAATGAAACGAGTTTATACAAAATTTTAAATAATTTATAGATAAGAAAGAATGAGAATTATTGCGCAAAATGTATTTTGTGAATTCGTAATAATAAACAAAAAGAATTCACATCACAAACTGAGTACAAATTTAGAACATGCATGTGTTATTAATTAATGTGCTTAACATCAACATTTATATTGAATATTTATTAATATAACAAAAAAAAACGCTTATAAATAAAAATATATATACATAGTTCTACTCGTATAGCAAGCGCACAATGTACAAGTAGTTCTCAATAGCTTTTGTAGTTTTATTAGGCTTAAGGGCTATTTCATTTTCAGAACTTAAAATAAACTTGCAAATATTTTGTAACTAGATTCAACACAATGAAAGCACATTTGATATAAATTGCTGGGGTAAATATTACAATAAACTATGAAACTCATTACATCATAAGAAGTAATAAGCCACTTTCTTCAAAATTCAAGAATTTGCTGTAATCCCGGTCTCCACACAAATAAGAGACAACAGAATATCCAACACGACAGAACGACGACGCCATTTTATTGTTGGATTAGATATGTACAAATTAAACTTAGTTATTTTAAAAAGATGTATTTTAATGTCCACTAGATATGGTCAACGAAGACACACTCGACAGCATTCATTTTCTGCTATCAAGTTCTTCATTTGGCGTAATTTTAGTGTTACCTTAAAGATTGGCGTCCTGGGCGTCGCCCCGAAAGCCCGAGCGGCCGCCATAGTACCGAAACGACATCGATCTCGCCAAAGAGCGGCGAACACACTTACCGTATCTCTCTTCCCATTCCTTCTTAAAAACTCTTTTGCTGTCATATCCTTTCCATTTTCCAGTAGATTCACGGCCTTTTTTCGCGGGTGGAGGTCCTGTATCGTCAGGTTGCACAGGAATTTGAATAGTACCTAATTGTTCTATGGTCGCATGAGGATTGTAGACTTCATGTTGAGTAACTACTACATTGGTTTGTTGTACTGGAACAACAGCTTGCGAGACCGCCATCTTTCCTCACGCCAAAAGCTGAATTGTGAAAAGTGGTGAACGCTGGGCGCGAAAAGCATGGGTTGCGAGCAATGCATCATGGGAGAGCTGAGATGTTTTTCGGTGACTCTCCGAAAAGACACTGAGCGCGCGAATCCTCGAAATTCGCCAAATTGTTTTCGATATTTATGTCGCACAGTTACTCGCCAAAAGTGTTTGCACTAATCATTTAAACATAAGGGAATGAAAAAAATTATGCTTGAGTTTTTTTTCCAAAAAAAAATATCAAAATTGTGAACTGTTTAAAAATTATAATTGTTCAACTGTGTTGTGTGTGTGTGAAAAATTGCTCATTCTAAAATCTTAAAATAAATATTTTTTAATTCACCAGTGCATGAATTATACAAATTTAATTTTTTACATTTGATTAAATTTTTTTAAATAGTTCTCAAAAAATTAAAAAAATCGTTTTTAATCAGTCAGGTACGATTTATACATCTTAGTTTAAAAAAAAAATGGTGTGGACGATTTTTTTAGCAATATATTTATTTTATATCAGTTTTCAGAAATTTTTTTTTTCATTGCATTTACATAGCTTCAGCTTAGTATTGATGTTGAAAAAAATGTACTAATGTAAAACAACTGTAGAATATTGAAGGGAAAAAAACTAATATGAAATCCAAAAATATGTAGAAATAAAATATTTCTTTCAAAATTAGAAAAGAAGAATACAATATATACAACCAAAACAAAAAAGAAAACTTTTCTCCTAATTGAAATTCCATTATATCCCAAAAATTTTTGATAAAAAATTATTGCAAAAAATTTTATTCACCAAATGAAAAAATAACCCGCTTGTATCGCTTTTATTTTTAAAAGTATCAACCTCCAAAATTTAATCGTGAATAAACACATGTTAATCAGAACATTATTTTATTGCATTGGTTACAAAATGAAAAAAAAAAAATACTTGAACGACCTGATGTGCCTATGATAATAAATACCATACATTACAAAAATATATACGGAATTACTTGGTGAGGAGCTATAAAACAGATTATTTCCCATTTTTAATTCAGTTTCCACAAATGTAATTGGAATCAAACCATAATTATCAAAATATTAATTTTTTAAATTGTACCGTTTTTCCTCTCTGTTGGTATGTCGCTTATAAAAAAATAAATCGGATATATTACTACTGTAACTCCTCTAACTACATAAATTGTTCTTTCTTGTCTTCTCAGAATAAGTTCAGTTATCAGTGATAAATTTAGCATAAACATGACAATGTGTTATAGTTCAGACTAAAATAATATATAACAAATAATTAATTTTAAAATTATGATGTGCTTAATTTCAGAGTAACTTATTAGCTTACCATACATTTTAAGTTTTTATAACTATAAGAATCATTTCTCAGAACTGATTTTTCCCTTTTTTTTATTTCTCAAATTCAATATCCTTTCCTATTAAGTAGCAAATATTTCTTTACAATTGTCATAATATCTAAGAAAGAAAGACAAGAATAAATATCTCCAGTGATTTTTTTTTTTTTTTTTTTTTTTTTTTAGAATTTCCTTTTTACAGGTTAGAATTTTTTTCTTTTATTTACGCTAGTGAGCAGTGATTCTCAAAATTTGAAAACAGTTGAAGTAATCTTTGATCGACATTGAAATTACTTGAAAATATTTTCCCGCAAAAATCGTATATCAGGCATTTTCCCATACATATATAACAGAATAGTACATGAAAAGTTTTATTGAAATTAATAAAATAAAGATCTTTTTGAAAATGTGTACGAAATACATATATTTTAAATGGCTTTTCATTCATTTGACAATTTATAAGAAATCGAAATTATAATAATAAAAAATTCGAAATTTCTTTTTAAAAGTTTAAAAACTGAATTTTGACCACATAATAACATTTATTACAATTGCATAACATTTGTTACATCTACAGCTGCTCGCATTTGTTTTCGATGTTTGCGTTTTTGATATCCATTCACAATAATAAAAACATGTATCAAATATCAAAGTGTTTATTTAATTTTTGTTGCTTATTTATTTTACGATATTTTAAAATGAAAAAAAGTTTTCGGACATCCTAAAGTGACCACGGTAGCCGAGTGGTCCTGGTCGCGAAGGTGGTCGATGTTGTTTCTATCGAATCGTGAGTTCGAGTCCTGAAATGGGTTCCTGATTTTAAAGCAGTTTTCACAGTTCATTTTAACTTCCATCATTAGTTTGTTTATTGTAGTGAATGTTTCTGAGTAGTTATACTTCTGCTCGACGTAAAAATCTACTAATTATAGATAATACGCCTCATAATTTGGAACTACTTGGAGTGACTTGGTTTTGGGAGATGAGTTCCAGCTCAAGCTTCGACTTCGTCATATGATGAAGGCTCAGCGTTATAAGGTTTATTGAACCGCGGTCAAATGACGAGAACGACATCTGAGATAGCACTTCCTCTCCAAACTTCTATGATTATGAGTTCGTGCCCGTAGGTATGGTGTGGAAGCTCAGAGAGGAGATTGCCAGCTCAGGCATCGCCCTCGTCACTTGACCAAGTTTGTAAACTACCAGGTCCATTATCAATAGCCCTTTATAGAATGATGTTAATAATCACTCGCTCAACAGTTCATGACCATGACCACTAGGCTACCACGACCACTTTTGTCGATCGGAACTAGACAGCTGGGTGAGTGAGTGAATATTTGGCGACGGACCACGTAATTTTGAACCATGGTCAAGTGACGCAGACGACACCTGAGATGGCACCCCCCCCTCTCCTAACTATCACACCACACCAATGGAAGGACGTTTGAGTTCTCGACAGATTTAACGTGCATCGCTCCCCTACACGGCCGGTCTTCAGTAGTACTGGGCTCGAACTCATGACACGCCAGCCATGATCCGATACCTTGACCACTTAATAGACAGCTGGAAACAGCCAGAAGCATTCACTACAGAATGATTCTCAAATGTTTGTAAGCGAAAAAAAATGAAATGAAAGAAAGGATTTTTTTTCTTTTATATCATAAAAAATGACCAGAATATTTACATTAATAATTAGCCACCCAGATGGTATAGTGATTAATGATGCGGACTGCCTGTGCCCAGGGACGTCTTAAGGCATGGGCCAACTGGGTCCAGGGCCTCGGCCATAACGGGAGCCTCGTTTCGTTCTCGACTCAGCCTTAATAAGATAATGATTCAACTAATTTCTATGGTCAAATGTTACTTCCGGTTATATTCTCTGAAAAACTGAGAATTTCGGAAGATATGTCAGCTGGCTACGTCTGATAACCGTAGTCCACAAACAGGCTGAGGCCTACCACCATACACCATTATTACTCATTCAGTCAAAAGGTGGCAGTCGGTCGAGCCAGTATGTGCGATTGTAAATTCTGCGCATTTATTTGTTTCAGGTTATTATTAATACGAGTATTTGACAATGTATGCTGTGTACTGACTACTTTTAAGGGTCATATGTGGGGCTTACATTTGTGTAAGGGCCAAGAGCCTCAAGATGTCTTAACACGTCCCTGCTTGTGCCGTACATTATGGGTTCGAATCCCGGAGAAGGTATGTTTGTAAATGTATAAGGCCTGTGCGGCATGTAGGCACTCTCAATATTCGTTGAATTGAAAATCCTTTCTAAGGCTGTTTTCGACATATGCACGAGTGTGTGAGTGAATATTAACATCGCACTGTTCAGCTACACAAGGGTTTTGGGTCCATATGCACAAGAGCGGGAACGGAACTTAACGCGGAGCACATTTTCAGGGGGGGGGGGATACATCCATTTTTACAAAAATTCGTTACATTGTAACTCATGCATTTTTTTATAACATAGTGTTTAAAATTTCAAAAGATTTCATAAATAATTAGTTTTTTCTTTGAACATGTAAAAAGGATAGATCATTTAGCATTACGGTATAGAAGAAAAAATGAACACATTTTATAAAAAAAAAATGTGTGTGAATTCGGATAAAAATGAGTAGTATGATAAAATAAAGGATTCTCTACAGGATAGCGCGAAGCCAGAATATAATATTGATGTTTGAGTACTTTTATATCTGAAAAACTATTCCGAATTTGTGTCATATTCTTTAACATTAGCCGAAAATAGCTTTCTAAAGGTTAGTTGAAAGGGGAAGAGAGTTAGATCTCCGCTCCCTTCGGGGGAAAGGGGCTATTCTCCCACAAAATTGGGGGGGGGGGGGGAGTGAAATCGTATTGTCACCTGCTTGGCTTTCAATGTAATCACCTTTGCCACGATGAATTTCGTGGGCCTAGATCTGATATCACTATCGATTAGAGGGAATAAGCGACAACACAATTTCCATAGTATCAACATTATCAGAAACTTTAGTATAGTTTGGGAATTAAATTTCAAATATATATATAAAGTGTGTGTGTGTGTGTGTTACTTTATATTTATTTTATTAGTTTGTTTTAATATAAAAATATGTATAATATTTTAAATAACTTATATACATAACATATATATTAGTTAACTTTACTATGTATTTTATTTTTGTATTTATTATAATATCAGATTCATTTTCACTTGAAAATATTATGGAATATACTCACGAAACACTAGTAGGGAAAATTAAAAAGATTAGTAAAAAATATTTCTCATTTCCAAAGAAAAATTTTATCTACCGAAATATTAGCGGAGACTTCGAAATTCAAATAAGTTAGATTTCTTTGCAACAACTGCTTGAAGATATTCTTATATGCATGAATTTGATAGTCTCCACTGTTCTGGATGAATATACAGAACACAATCACAAGGGGGCTTTTGAATATAATTGTATTATATTCATAATATTGTTTTTGTTTCAGTATTTATAACTGGAAAGGCAACATGATTTTGAATGACAATATTTAATATTTGACTCTCTTCCTCTCATTGTTCCTAAGAGAACGATTCATTGGAAAGATTGAGAAATAAAAGATGTGGCCGCGGTAGCCTAGTGGTCAAGGTCATGGACTCCTGGCCGGCGTGTCATGAGTTCGAGCCAATGCCGCTGAAGACCCGAGAGTGGCAGATGCGCGTTAAATCTGTCGAAGCTCAAACGTACTCCGTTGGTGTGGAATTGAGGGGTGCCAGCTCAGATGTTATCCTCGTCACTTGACCATGGTTCAGAATTCCGAGATTCGTCGCGAAAAGCCCTCATGTAGCTGAATAGTGCGATGCTAAAATCCACTGACACAATCAAGAAATAAAAGCCAAAAAAAAAAAAAGCCCATTTAATTAGAGTTCGGAATGTTGAAATCTTAACATTTTCGTATGATTTTCCTTTCTGATTCGTTACTTTGTGTATTTCAATTATATCTTTTAAAACACACACAACCCAAATCTCTTTATCGCCGCTGACCGGTCAACGTTTGATAATTGCACCGCGGCTCGCTGGAGAGGGGGGAGAAATTAATTGTTTAAATTTTAGATTGTTTTGATTTTAAAATTTTGCTTTAGTTCTATTTAAATGCGCCTTCAGAATAAAATATAGTTACACCAAAAAATTAATATAAAGTAATTTAACATGGAATATAAAGTGATTTCTGTACAAAATGGCACAAACCTGAGATGAATACACTAAGTAAATAAAATTGAAATAATTTAATGCTCCTTCGGTGGCCCGGTTCCATATAATTCACGGAACGGTGCCGGTACGGGGATCGGGTACCACTGTTTTAGAAAATGGATATCTTCCGAATTAACATTTCATTATTGTTAACTGTACAATAAAAACCACCAACCGAATTCAAACATAAAACTGTGAGGATAGAAGTAAAGTCTCTGAAAAAAAATGTGGCCACTGTATACCTTAGTCATTATGTTTAAGAACTCGTGGCCAGCGTGGCATGGATTCGAGTCCCAATGCTACTAAACATCCGACATTTAAAAAACTAATGCACGTTAAATCTGCCGAGGCTTAATGTCCTCATGTTGGTGTGGTATGGTCAGGCAAGGCATAGGCCAAGGAGCCCAGGGCCTGGGTATCCCGTTCTCAACTCAACTTTAATAAGATCACGAATCGAATAATTTCAACGATCAAATGCTATTTCCGGTTGCATTCTTCGAAAAACTGGAATTTCGGACGCTGTATCAACTGGCGACATGTGATAACCGTCGTCCACCAGTAGCCCACACAAACATTTTTCAGGGGGGGGGTCCATGGTCGAAAGTCCCCAACTTGTATCATACCTCAAGACAACACCAATTGATTCTTCTGATTTTGTTAACAATAACCACATTATTGAATTAGTAATTAGCATTAATCAATAAAATAATTGTTAATTACAAGTACGTAATTAAATTTTACGTTATATATATAGGATTATCATCAATCGAAAAAATTCAAGGGCTTTTGGGGGTGTCCCGGACCCCTAGGACACTCCTTGTGTGCGCCACTGTCGTCCACGTACATGCCTAGGTCTACCACCGTACACCATCGTTATTCATTCAGTCAAAAGGCCAAGCCGGTTTGTGAAATTGTAAGTCAGGCAGGGACGTCTTAAGGCATGGGCCAACTGGGCACAGGGCCTCGCCCCAATAGGGGCCCCGTTTCATTCTCGACTCAGCCTCAATAAGATCATTGTTTGAATAATTTCTACGTTTAAATGCTATTTTCGGTAGTATTATCCGAAAAACTGGAAATTTCGGTTCATATGTAGGCCTAGGCTACCACCATACACCATCATTACTCATTCATTCCGAAGGGGATAGTCGGTCAAGCCAGTCTGTGCGATTCTAAGTCATACACATTTATTTGCTTCGTGTTATTGTTTGTACGAGTATTTGACAACGTATGCTATGTGCTGTCTACTTTTATGGGTCATAGGGGGCCTACATTTGTGTGGGTCCCAGGGCCTCAAGAAGTCTTAAGACGTTCATGAAGTCAGGCACATTTATTTGTTTCGGTTTATTGTTTGTACGAGTATTTGACAATGTTTGTTGTGTACTGTCTACTTTTAAGGACCATAGGTAGGGCCTACATTTGTGTAAGGGCCCAGGGTCTACTGTTGAGTAGGGACCCAGGGCCTTAAGAAGTCTTAAGACGTCCCTAGGTATGGTAGTTAGAAAAGGGGGATGCCAGCTCAGGTGTCGCCTTCGTCATTTGCCCAAGGTTTGAAATTACGCGGTCCATTTCAACCGTTCTCTCTCTCGTGTTGCTTTATTGGCGACATAAATAAAATCCTCACTCACACCACTAAAGACCCATGGTATAGCGGGGCTGTTAAATCTGTAATGGTCCCAAATCCTTCCCTTGACGTGGAAGTTAGGTATTCGTTGGCCTGGGTTTAAAATTACGAGGTCCGTCACCAATAGCCTTAATATTGTTTTATACTGAAACTCAAATAAACACACTCGCTTTTATTTCTCTCTCCTCCTCGTTCCCTAGGCCGCGGTAGCCAAGTGGTCAAGGCATCGGATCATGGCTAGCGTGTCATGAGTTCGAGCCCAGTACCACTGAAGACCCGCCGTGTAGGGAAGCGATGCACGTTAAATCTGTCGAGAGCTCAAACGTCCTCCCAGGGTGTGGTGTGGTGTTAGGAGAGGAGGTTGCTAGCTCAGGTGTCGTCCACGTCACTTGACCATGGTTCAAAATTACGTGGTCCGTCGCCAAAAGCCCTCGTGTAGCTGAACAGTGCGACGTTAATATTCACTCACTCACTACTCGTTCCCTATTATGTCACTTGACGGTCATTAATGTTTTTAGATTTGAACTCGCGATTTATAAAAACTATTTTATTCTAATAAAATAATATACAAGTGCTGCATTTAGAAGAAAAATAAAATCGAGATGTGTTAAAAATTATGTGTGAGCAAAAATTTTATGTTTAGTGTATTTAAATTAAATCACGTATCGAAAATGGATGCAATTACCAAAAGGTCTAAATAAGTGAGACATCTAAGAGCCATTAATATTTAAGGTACTGTTCCAGCATAACCGTATACGTATATTGTAGATCGTTTTTTATTTTGCTACTTCGTATGAAAATCATTGCAAAATGCTAAAATTACTTCTATTTAAAATCAATAAAAATAAAAGGTTTAAAAAAATTCAAACTAAGAGTTATTTACTTGATTTCAAAATTCCCATCAAGTCATTCAAGATACAAATCGAATGTTTCAAACAATAATTCCTTAATTCAGAAAATATAAATTTGAAAGCTTTGACTAAAACTGTGTTATTGAACTATAATGATAATTTCAAACAAAATATATCATTAGTGAAGGCTGAATTTTTTAATTATTTTTCACACTTTATTTTATAAAGCGAAATTACTCTGAGTAATAAAAATTCGAAACACTCAAAAAGCTTTGTTTAAAATCAAAGATAAATTTAAAAGGAATCATTTTGCTGTACAAGCCTAATACCCCCTTCCCCAAGAAAATTTTTTTATCTTTCAGATAATGAGTGGCCTCGATAGCCCAGTGGTCTTGGATTAGTGATCCCTATTGCTTCTGTCGAGTTATGGGTTCGAATCTTGGTACCACTTAAGACTACCTGTGTAGAAAGTCTGATGCACATTTAATCTATCTAGGCTTCAGATCCTCACGTTAACGTGAGTGAGTGAATATTAACGTCACACTGTTCAGCTATACAAGGGCTTTTGGTGACGGACCTCGTAATTTTGAACCATGGTCAAGTGACGAGAAAGACACCGTGCTGGCACTCTCCTCTCCTAATTTCCACACAAACGGGAGGACGTTTGAGCTCTCGACAGATTTAATGTGCATCGCATCCCTACACAGCGGGTCTTTAGTGGTACTGGGCTCGAACTCATGACACGCCAGCCACGATCCGATGCCTTGACCACAAGACTACCGCTACCACCTTACGTTAGCATGATGTGGTAGTTTGGAGAGTGAGAAGCCAGATCTTGATCTTGATTTAAAATAACGAGGTCCGTCACCCGTAGCCTTTTCTAATATAAAACTAACAGTTTTTCTGATCACACAATTTTGATTCTTACTGATATTAGTGGCCGATGTAGCCTAGTGCTCAGGGTTGCGAGCTCGGGTTCGGCGTGTCAGGAGTTCGAGTCCTAGTGCCACTAAACACCTGCCGTGCAGAGGGGCCATTGCACGTTAATTCTGTCATGGCTCAAAGTCCTCCCATTGGCGTAGTGTGGTAATTTAGAAAGAGGGTACAAGCTCAGAAGTCGTTCTCGACTGTTGCTAAAAAAAACGAGCTCTGTCAGCAACGGACTCGATTCATCTGACTTCATAATCACATGATAGTACGCTCAACAAATACCCACGTGTTTTATTCGACTGAGTATTTTGGCTGCATTTTCGGATTTGCGTACTTTCATGTAACAAAAGGAAATACTGTAGCGTATTAAATTGCCATAATGACTGTAGGAAGAAAGTTTTTTTCGGTTTCTCTACTGAAGAATCCATATTTATTTTTTAAAAAATAGATACAAAACTTGTATATGAACAAACTTCAGACCATCTAACTTTTTTCATTAGTATGCTCCAATGATTTTGAAGAAGCATGCCTTATGTGTGATCCTTTCACCAACAGAAGGACATTTAAATAAAATTCTGTTTTTCCGAGCCACCATTTACCTGAAGAATTTTACAGAGAAGGAATAAATCTCTTCAGTGTCACTGAAATTAAAAGATGTTCAAAAAGACATTTCGAAATACCGTCAGTACTTTTTAATTATTTTGGTACTTATGTGCTATCTATCCAACAATTGCCAATGTTAGATAACTCGCCAGGTTGGCGATTTATTTCGCAGTCGTCTATGCGAAAACGACAATCATGTACTTGGTTTCATATGATGTCCCAATACGTTGCGATAATACGTAAACATCAATTTTTCATTTTTATTAAATACGGCGATGATATTTAAAGTTTCAAAAACAGTCTGAAATATTCTCTGAGCATTTCGAATTCAAAGAATTTTAATTTTGCAGACATTAAGAAACGGATCAGAAACTATTAGCTGTTATTGTTTACTTGATAACACGTTACAATCGGCAAACGATCGCAGCGCCCTAGCCACGGTTTTTTTTTTAATGTTAAAGCTAATGAAAATCGGGCGCGACGTAGAATCGAAGGAAACAAATTCATTAATTGGGGCAATCAGATCAATTCTACAGATTTATAATGCTGAAAATAAACTAATTATTCACTTCTTGTTAGTACTCCTCTCAAATTTATTTTAATTTCGTAAAAGTGAATATCGAGATAAACCCTTCCACGCTATTTTTCATTTTTCACAAAAAATTGTTGAGAATTTTGGGGTGCGGCTTGGAATCGATGGCGGCTTAGATTCGAATAAATACGGTGATTCAAGCTTTTTGCAAGCTATCATGTTACCAACACACGGAAGTTCCGAAGATTTTGGAAATAAAATATCAATACAGTTATAGATCAAATCTTTGTGACCAATTTATAATAACAAACCTGTAATTTCACTTGAATAAAACGTGTTTGTTGCATTCAGGTGTTCAGCACATGTTGGTACGGCGTTTTACACAGGAAACCTATCTTAAAATTAACGTTACTAAAGTTATCGACTTTATTAAATATATTGAGCTAATTATTTGGCTTCTCCATATTGTTACCCTCCCAACATATAATTTTAAAAGGGAGAATTTTTATCAATGTCTCAACAATTTAAAATAAGACACGGTTCACTAAATCTAAATTTTTTAAATTATGGCCTGTTAATATGGTTGAACTCATTATTAT